>OZ025246.1:8824765-9109765 GCA_964019155.1 Osedax fenrisi | reverse complement strand
TGTAATTAAATTTAAATTATATTACTAATAGGTATATATACAAATAATATTAACTGTTGTACAAATATTATCAATATCATTCTATCCTTAATCAAATATAGATTATAAAGTGTATAATTAAATATATAATATACTATTTCCTAAAATAGATACGGGAATCTTATATCTTATGATGGGAGTTTGCGAATTATTGAAAAATGAATTTGCACTAGTATCAATGAAAATAAAGATAAGGTTACTTAATAATTACTTAATAGCTATAGATTTAATATTATAGTTATTTTAAATATTTGATTTTTCGTATGCTAATTCAAAAGTATAGTATACTCTATTAAATATATATATTCATATATATATATATATATATATATATATATATATATATATATAACTGCAGTAATTAATATAAAATATTGGATTTTTCTAATTACAATTCTAGAGTATACTCATATAGTATGATATTAACTGTATAAAGTACCTTATATATAAGATATATATATATATATATATATATACTATTATATAATATACAATATTATAGTATATTATATAGTACTTTATTTATATAAATATTAATTATTAATAAATATAAATAAACTAATATAAATATTTGAATTTTAATTGCAGGAAATAATGACTTCATATATCAGAAAAGAGGATGCTTATTATGTGTGTCGATACTTGTTTGGTTTTCGTTCAAAATAATTGATTTCGTATTGTATTAAGTGGTATTAATTTTATTTGTTTCACATAACATGTCCTACAAACATTAATTGTTTATGTAATTTGTTATCACGTTATCAATTTATAAAATAAATATATTAATTTTAAAATGTATCTGTTAACCGAATTAACAATATTTCTACACAAAAATATGTAGTTTTTAGAAAATAAATGATAATTATAAATGTCGATTCCATATATAAATTAATAATATAGAATAGTAAGTTATTATAAACTCTAGTATAAATTTAAATAAAATATAGTATAACTTTTAATAAATTATGGTATAACTTTATATAATATATGGTATACATTTTAATATATTATGGTATAACTTTAAATAAAATATAGTATAACTTTTAATAAATTATGGTATAACTTTATATAATATATGGTATAAATTATCGTATAACTTAAAATAAAAAAAGTATAACTTTTAATAAATGATGGTATAACTTTATATAATATATGGTATAAATTGTAATAAATTATGGTATACCTTTATATCAAATTTGGTATAACTTTTTATATAATATGGTATAACTTTATATAATATATGGTATAAATGATGGTATAACTTTATATCAAATATGGTATAACTTTTTATAAAATATGGTATAACCTTTTTAATTAGTTATACCGTAAATGGTATACCAGGGCGCCACGGGGTTATACCATGTTTTAATCAATGTTATACCATTTATTTTTAACAGTGTACGCTATCACAACTTTACACAACTTGTTCACTACAGATTCCCCCATCACTATCAACTATACTTATATGAGTCATTCTATAAACAATCTACCGCTATCACTATAGTATATGCCTACATCCTGTAAGTATACATCTATGTCAATACTGTAATATCGCCTATAACCCCCGCATAACTTATTAACGAGCTGCGAGTGTTTCAAAATTACATGTCTAGGGGTGTGGTCTACATATTTAAATACGCCCACTTATAACTCGGTTTACAACTAAACTCCATTGTGCACCTGTATACGTGTGTGTAGTATACATTATGTACGTATACAGTGTATACATTATAGAATATACTAGAGAACTACTACTGGGAAAGCAAGCAATTCAACACGACTACCCGCCACCCTAACTTAAGTCCGCCATCACCACACAAATCTGTCATATTCATACACGTTACATATACACTTACATACACGCTACCTCTCTCTCACACACTCTCTCTCTCTCTAAGATCTTACAAGTCTATAGATTGTATATAGGGGATAGTAACCGAATACGGATACTCTCGGTATCTAAGAAACTATACATCCTACACAACAATGTTTAATGAATAACATATTCATGATTATATAAATAGTCTGAATAAGTATTTTTTATTTTTTAATTATTCAAAATAGTATTGCTATATCCAATAAACTGATTTTTTTATTAGTTTTTAAATTTATGAAAAATAAACGTTCTTCTACCAGATACTAAGTGATCCATATTACTACTAGGCGAGGGGTTGGGGGTATTATATAAAATAATATTTTAAAAGGTACATTTAAGTTACAAAATAGGTATTAAAACACTTTGTTATGAAAACTATAATGCAAAATACTTATATTTAGATAATAACTGTTTATTTGTTATAATTTATATATTTCCTAAAGAAATAGAATACAATATATGTAGTATTTGTATTAATACACGTAGGTAGGGATAACTAATGATTATTAGTAAGATACATTTGATAATGACTGATTATAGGTACTTAATTGTAGTCACTATATCAAATATTGTTTTATTGTAATTTATAATCAATACATCATTTAACAATTTTAAAAGTAGTGTTAAAATTGTTAAAATAATGTGTTAAATAGTGTGTTATAGTAGATCCCCTTAAACTATTTATTAGAATTGATCTCATCTAAAACTAGATCATTAATGTTACAATTTATGTATTAGTAAACCCTTAGTTTTGTAGGATTTTTATAAGGTTATTGTTTTTAATATTTTATAAATTTGTTTAATAAACATTTATTTAAAATAATAGCTAAATTAATACTCTTAATACATTCAAATCTAATACCTATATATAATAATTGATGTATCTTATATCTACGTTACTTGTCGATACAAAGAAGATGTTAAAATCATGAACGTGAACTCTGATGTAGACCTACAATGTTAACATATGTTATTATTTATAGATGGAATTAGCAGATTTAAAAATATTATTTGTTAACATGCATAAAGCCTAGGTTTTTAGTGGAAGTAGAATAATCCATATATATTATATAATGTTAAACGAGAATGGAATAAATACAGGTAGCAATGTTTATGGTAGTTGTATTCGAGATATTCGAGAAGGAGATAATTGGAGATGATCCATACTAATATAGAAGTAATCATTCTAGTATGTCTAACTTACAGTGTGAAGAATAATTGATAAGAAAGTAAGACAACAGCTGAATGTGATCCGCATGAGAGTGCAAGTTATACAATTATGTAAGATATCAGAAATAGGGCGAATATAAATAGAGAATAGGGTTGGGCCTAGTACCTACACTTGGGAAATACCAGCCTATAGGGAGATAACGTAGAACGGGTATTTTATGTATTAATATAGGAGTGATGATTTACGGCATTGCAATGTTGTATATAACTTGCGTTAATGGTATTCTAATTTAATATCGAATTATAATTATAATAGATATTAATTAAATACATAATTGTATTAAACTACAAGTATTATATCATAGATTTATATAACAAATTTAATATATAGGTGACATTACTGAATTAATATTGATTACATATATGAAGTTTTTAACAATTACAGAAATTAATTATAAACATAAAATATATTATTATATTATATATTAGTATATTATATATCATTATACTAATAGGTACCTAACAAAATATGCGTATTTCTATATATTAACAACATATATAACCATATTATAAGCTAAGTTATTAGGTAACAATTATTATTTTGCAAAATAAAAGTAATTGACGACACTATGATGTAATGATGTGAACATTATATGTATCCCTCAAACTATATAACTTGATTAGCCTTTCTCTTATGAAATAATATTAATATATGTAATAATAATAAATAATATATTCATTTATTACTGTAATAATACACATTTAAATATTGAATTGATTCGAAACAAATTAAATCATAGAAATAATAAACATAATGTTAATAATAATGAATTGTATAAAATGAATATTAATATAATGTATGTTACACATATACACATAATAATACAAAACAAATGATAGTTGTATAATCAGGGACTGAATATTGCTCTGCTATACTCGATGCATCGGGGAGTGTAGATTGCTCAATTCCTCTTTGTGAATCTGGTGGTGAATCAGTAATTATAAGTAAAAGGTATACAAATAATATGGTATATATAAAATCTAAATAATATATTAATACTAAAGTTATAATCTCATATAGAATATCACCTAGTGCACACTATTATAATGTTTAAATATTATGAATATATATATATATATATATATATATATATATATATATCATAAGGTAATACATCAGACGTGCATTAAAAAGGATCAAATATTGTCCAGAACAATACAATAGATATTAAAATAATATGTATAAGTAATTATATATGGTTGAGTATACAAAATCATCGTTAAAAAGAAATGATGTAAAGTTATATAGAAACCACAGAAACGAGTTGAATTCTGAATGTCACAATATAAAAAGAATAGAATATCTAAATAAACACAAATTTATATATATAATTGCAATATTTGTTATCAAATATTTATTATGTTATAAGCATATATCTAGAGGTCATATAAGTCGGACACTCTAGATGTCTTAATACGGACACCCTATAACCAATCATCCCGCAGCGTATGAACTATTCTGATATTAATAAAAATCACGTACGTTATAATATCAATACCACCAGTAAAGCTAAATCTAAAAATGTTATTATTTAGATATTTAAATTTTATTATTAATTTTAAAAAATAATAAAAATAAATAAATATTAACTATTTAAATTAAAATAAATAAATCATAAAATTAATTATAAATAATGTTATTATAATTTTGTCTGATTAATTCTTCAATAATATTTAGTTTATCTAGTGTATATAGGTGGTCCGTATTATAACACAGGGTGTATTCGGATATGGGTAGCGAATACGGACACCCCCGTTATCTAGGAATATAAAATATTAAATACAATTTTAAAATCAAAATATTATCTATAATCAATTAATATTAATATATTGTAATTTTGGAATAAAAATAATGAGTCATAAAATGTTAAGACCATTCATTTATCCGTATTAGGTTCATTTCCCCTACTAGTGGTATTTTTTTCGATATCATACGATAAATAATATCATTTTTTAATTGAATTTTGATATCCATATTTGTATTATTAATTGTTTCAAATATTATTTACAAAATTGAACTCGGCTATGTTTATTCTACACTCTTACCAATTAGAGTATAACAATAACTATATTTAAGGTACCGAACATACCCCATACAGCATACCATGTATCTTAATTACCATACATCATACCTCAATTAGGGTACACTATAGTACACTATAGCACTATAGTGCTGTAAATGAACTCACTTTTTGAAGTATCGATACTTGTTCGAAAATTATTTTTGAAGTATCGATACTGTTCGAACAACATTTTTGGAAGTATAGATAATTGTATATAAATTACGTTAAGCATTTTGATAGGGCCGTGTAAATGATGCCTAACAAAGACTTATACTATATAAACGAATCTAGACTATTATGTAATGAGCTCAAACAAAATTGAGATTCTTAATTAATGATTTAAATTTTGCCCATTTTACATTATCTCGAGAGTCTCGAGATAATGAAAATTTATAATAAATATTATATTAAACCCGAAAAATTGACTTTTTTTCCATTAAGATGATTTTTTGTCATGTAAAATCTTCAGCACGCTTTTTTCAAATAGTTTTTTTACATTTTTTAAAAATATTTTTAAAATTATTTTGAAATATTTAAAAAAAAATTTAAATAATTTTTAAATATTTTTTAAATATTTGTAAATATTTTTTTGATATATTTTTTAACATTTTCTTGAAAAATTTTAAACATTATTTTTAAATTTTTTTAAAAAAATTGTTGAAATATTTTTAAACATTTAAAAAAAATATTCTGTATTAGTATCACTGGAAATCTTATTGAATTCTATAATAGAAGTCATATTGTATTTTTGTTAATTTTTATTAAAACAAAATTTATTATCTAAAATGTTTAGTTATAAGTTTATATATATATACTTGATGTATATATATATATATACACAAATTTTAGTTATATACATTTTAAATATTATTTTTATTGTACACAAATACCCAAAATTAATCTACTAAAACCCGGAACGATCTTGGACCATTTTATAAAACCCGATCTGATTAAATATTTATCTTATACGATATATCCGTATTGATTAAATGTGTATATTTTGACATTTTAAATATATACGTACCACTGTAAAATATATGTTAAAGTAGTCGCGTTGAATCCTTGTATAAAAGTATAAAAGGTATACAGTATACAATTTAAATCTTTGTCAATATTTGACATGTAGGAATAATTATAATATAACCTAATATTTTGTTAACGGAATCAAAGATAATAATACGTTTTTTTTACTAAAAATAATTTAAATATATTCTACGATTTATTTATACAATCATTTATAATTTATTGTTAAATATCAATTAAGTTTACATATTAAAATTAATTATATTATCAAACATATGATTGCAAGTTCGATAATTGCATAAAAAGTTCGAAGTACTAAAGTTCGATACTTGAATTCAAAGTTCGAAGTTCAAAAGTTCGAAATTTGTAAAGTTCGAAATTTGTAAAGTTCGTAACCGAAATCTTTTTCAAAGTTCGAAGTATCAAAAGTACGATACTGTTCGAGTTCATTTACAGCACTATATAATATATAAATGTGTACCTCAATAAACGAAAAGTTATACCCGAATTAAAAATAATATGATGTACCCTAATAGTCTCATATAGTGTATCCTTACATTGTCAAATAGTGTACCCTAAGTTATATAAATATGGTGTACCCTAATTTATAAAATAATACATTTCATTGATACTCTTATCTATAGGGTAATTCTAATATATATATATATATATATATATATATATATATATATATATATAAATCAATAACCATTAACATGTACTTTCTAGTAATCATATAATATATACTTAAAAATAAGAATACATACATACATAATTAATAATTGTAAATTATTTTTAAATATTTCAATTAGTAATTATTTAAATCATATATGATTTTTAATTATTTAATGTAACATCATGTAATAATCTATAATAATATTATGATTTATTATAATGTTAATAATAGTGATTATATAATAATTATAATTAATATATAAATTAACCTGCTATGTGTTCTTTACATTCTTCTTTAAGATATTCTCGAATACTTGCATACTTATTATTACTATTGTTACATACTGTACTGTTACTTTTAGCATTTAGATACCATATATATTTACATGTACATAACTTATGTGGATATACACTAATAATATATGTTAGTTTAGTAAGCTTACTGAATGTATTGTATTCTATAGTGATATTATTTAGAGATAACACTATCGCATTTAAATCATATGCACCTTCAAATGTATTAATAGACATATATTCTATTGAATTACCTTCAATAGCTAAGCGTTGTAAATTATAAGGTAACCATTTAGTTGGTAAGAGTGTTAATTCATTATGTGCAATATAGAAATATTGAAGTTTATTAAGATTTACAATAAATGTATTATCTATATTACTTAACTTATTACTATTCAAATTAAGATATAATAAATGTATCAATGGATCAAATGTCCCATTGTTAATGTATTTAATTGTATTACCATATAAATTTAACCATTTAAGTTCAGTATGTGTTGTTGTATTATTTGATTCACTTGTCCAAAATGATTTTGGATGAATTGTTACTATTTGACTATTAACTAAATATAAATTAACAATTTTAATATTCAATAGAACAAATGCTTTAACTCTAATAATTCTGGATCCACTAATATAAACCTGTAAATTAATGTATGTATTATTGTATTATATATTTAGCTATAGATACATATATGTTTAATAGTATATAAGGGATGGGCAATTAGGTTTAATTCAATGATAGCATATATATATATGGTATATATAGTATAAATACACCATCTAAATTATTTCTGTAATTAATAAAGATTATACGTTTATTTGAATATATATTACTCCACATATAATTACCATCATTCTAATAAAATTGTATTACTATTTGAAGTTATTAGTGTATGTTAGTAACGTTTATTAAGTTATTTATGATTAAAATAAAATAAATAATAAATTAAAATTAAATTAGTGTAATGTTAATTAAAACGAAATGATCTATTTAAGGAAGATTAAACCCATGTTCATACGAACCCAACTCCTTAAATATATGTATTATTATATTTAACTAATAATACTTATTGTAATTTAATGTATACGATCAGAATTTGCTTAATAATAAAATTGTTTTATTAAATTAAATTACACGGGTTGAAAATTATTTTTCAAATAGTTCTATTGTAAAATATGGAGTACCACAAGGATCGGTTTTAGGTCCAATTTTATTTGTATTATATATTAATGATCTTCCTGGTGTATGCTCTTCAAAAATTATTTGCCGATGATATACAAATATATTTTTATTACGCATCTGAGAGTGAAAGAATTCTTTTACAAAATAATTTAAATATATTTTAACTATGGGCAAATAAATGCCAATTAAATATGTAATTAAAAAAATGTGCAATTATGACTTTAGGGAAGGTTTCTCCATCAAAATATTTTATAAATAATATTCAATTAGAAAACTTTACTTTTTATAAATATTTAGGAATAATATTTGAAAATAACCTTTTATTTAATAAAAATATTGATTATATTTGTAAAAAAGCTTATTTTTAATTCAATTTTTAGATGCGTTACAAAATCCCCTAGAGCAATATTAAATGCATATAACACATATGTTATATATATATATTTATATATATATATATATTGTAGACCAATTTTAGAATATGCATCCATAATTTGGTCACATTTTTCAAAGGTTAGTCAATATTGTAGTCTCATAGACCAAATTGAAAGAGTGCAAAGATTATTTACTAGAATATTAATTACAAGATACGTAGTATATACAAATTCATCACATATTAATTATAAATCATATACAGAGAGATTGGGATATTTTAAAATACAATCACTTGAACTTAGAAGATTAAAAATTGATCTAAACACAATTTTTAAAATTTCAAATAATTATACAGATATCCTTACAATTTCGAATAATTGTAGAACTAGAGGTAATTGTAAACAATTAAATGTAATACATAATTATGATAATACAATTAAAAATATAATTAATAATAGATAAGTAATATATGTAATTCATTAACTAATTATATAATACAATCTGTCTATGTCTCATCTTTTAAAAATAAAATAAACAAAATCTGTTTTGACAAACAACTTTTTTTTAACAGAAATTTATAATTTTATATTGATTTATGTTTCATTTTATATCTTAATTATTGCATTATCTCTTCGAGGTTTTTTTAAAAAAAATTGTTTTTGTTATAGAAAATTTGGGTTTTTATATCTATATCTCAAAAAACTATAATATAAAATTAATAATTCATTATTATTACAGATAAAGTGGGAAGTATTATTTCATTTGTTTGTTCTGTATTATATTTTGTTAAAAATTTGTTTTTGTTATAGAAAATGTGGGTTTTTTATATCTATATCATAAAATTAATAATTAATTATTATTACAGATAAAGTGGGAAGTATTATTTTATTTTTGTTTGTTCTGTATTATATTTTTGTTTTTTATATATATATATATATATATATATTGCAGACCAATTTTAGAATATGCATTCATAATTTGGTCACATTTTGCAAAGGTTTATTATTTTCTAATTAACTGATTTATATATATATATATATATATATATATGTGTATATATGTTTCAAATGTATTATATTACTAAAATAAAATATTAATAATTTACTATTATTTCAGATTATAGTGATACGTATTATATTGTTTGTTTTGTAATATTATTGGGTTGTTTTGTTATTAACGTGTTCTATATGTTTTAAATTTATTATACAATTAAAATATAGAATGAATAATGTACTACCTACTATTATTACATATTTTGGTAATTATTACATTATTTGTTGCTTATTGTTGAATATGAATAAAACTCAACTTCTAAATATATCTAGAACATCATCAGTTTCCTTCTGTCATCATTGATTCTATCACAATTGTTCCTTGAAATAATGTTAAAAACCTTGGTTTTATTTTTGATGATAACCTAAATTTCTCATATAAGATAGATAATGTGTGTAAATGAACTAATTATCAATTATATAAAATACGATCAATAAGGAAATGCTTATCTTTTAGAATTTCCAAAATGTTAATAGAATAATTAGTTATGTCACGTATACATTATTGTTATTTTCTATATTATGGCCTTCCTGCTACTTCTACTAAATCCTTAGATAGAATCATTAGATCATCAATAACAGTGTTACATTGTGTAAAATGATATGACCATGAATCAGTCAATTATCACTTAGTTAATTCTAAATAGTTAAATATTAATCAGAGATCTACCTTCAGCTATTTAAAACTAATTGTTAAGGTACTGAAGAATCGTTTTCCGAGTTATTTGATTCACATACTACAATTCAAAGTTTACAAGAGGAATCTAAGAAACGCGTCTACTCGATTATTACAAAAGAAGAATTATAAGCTAAAGATATATGGAAAACGCTCTTTCAGTGTAGCTGCAGCCGACCTATGGAATGCGTTACCTGTAGAACTAAGAAATAATGTTAATTATTCTTATTTTAAATCAAATTTATTGATATTAATTCGTAAAATTTAATTTTATTATTTTCTAATTAACTGATTTATATATGTGTGTGTATTTTGTTATTTTTGTTTAAACAATAGAGAACGTCCAACGTTATGTTTGTGTATAAATAAACATGCATTCATTCATTCATTTGTTTGTTTCATTCTAGTGTTAGTTTAATTGATTTTTAACATGTTCTGTTTATAATATATTTAAAATTTATCATTTAAATATTAAACTATATAACTAATAATGTATTAATAATACAGGGTACAAAGATAAGAAGAATTCTATAAAGTTAAAGTATAAATTGATCATTTTTATGCCACTTACAAAATAATGTATTTTATTTCTATTTTCGATTATTTTTACGCTATCTTTTATTTCTATTTTTATCATTTTTCGTTTATTTTTACTATATGATTTATTTCTACTTTCGATAGTTTTTCGTTTATTTTTACGGTAACTGTAAAACCTTTTAATTTTTTAATTTTGTTAATTTCGTATTATTCTTTGTTTATTTCTATAACGTATGTTATCGTTAGCAAATATTTATACTTTATACTTTTGATTATATTTTCGGCTATGTAATTGCTTAAATAAATTATAAATCAATCAATAATTATATTATATTATTTTATTATGATACTATAATATAATAATACTATAATATAATATAATATAATATAACATATACATATATATATATATATATATATATAACATATACATATATATAACATATATATATAATATATATTATATATATTATATATTATATATATTATATATATATATATATATATATATATATATTATAATATCAAATATATAATATAAAATAACAAATTATAATTACATCATTTTGAAATTAAGAATATTTATAAAATTTAACAGACAAATATATTTGTCTATAGAAAGACGAATTTTTCATTGTTAAAAATGTCTGCGTACATTTACGCTTACAATTAAGTAAAGTAGGATATGGAATAAATGATGACTACTAGTCATTGACTAGGTAAATTGACTAAAGTTTCGCGTCCATTTTGCGGTAATCATAATTCAATAAAACGTAGCTTAAAAGTGGGTAAATAAGTAAATGTAGATAACAAATGGAGTTAATATAGAATTAATTTTAGTAAACTTACTTGATAATGTGAATACTAAAATGGAGTAAAAAATACTCAATAATGTTATTAGGGGAAGTCTCCGATTACCTACCCCTGCATGATTAGTTGTAATAACTTATTCAATATTAAATATATTTATTTGAAATTTTGTAATTATGGTAATATTATAGCAATGAATAATGTGGCTATTTTAAATTTTTAATATAATTATATTTACAAGAATAAACAGGGGTCGGTAATCGGATACATGTACCTAATACCGACCCCCTTCTCATATTACCGACCCCTAAAATAATAGTGGTATAAATAATTGTAGTATTATAATATCTAATATAAATAGTAGATATACATAAATATAATTAATTATGACATGCACGACATTTATTTTTTAGTGAATTTATGTTTTAATAGTAATATTAAATTTAAATTTTAACTTTATAGTATACCTAATTATATTAAAATAGTGTATTATTATGTAATATTAAGTTATTAATCAGTATGTATATAATTAACTGGACTCATGAATCCCAAATCTATATCAACGATACATACAACTTACGATATATTTTAAAGTAAAATACGGATATATTTTTATTAGATATTATAATTCACATGGGGTCGGTATTAGGGTAATTTAGGAGGTCGGTAATAGGAAAATCATATGGGTTGCTATAATTAAGATATATTGGTTAGTAGCTATTCAAATTTAATTATTTGTATAATAGTTATAAACATGCACACAATTAAGTTTTCTTTTAATTAATAAAGTATTTACAATAATTTACAAAAAAGTTATTATTCAAATATTTAAAAAGTAAAAACAGAATATTAATTGTTATCAAATAACAATTGTAGGATTGAATATTTAAAAAACAAAATACTTATTCGTATGTATTATTAAATTACTAATAGTTAATGTATATATATATACAATTTTGATATATATTATAGTTACTGAGATATTAGAGGGTGTCGGTATTAGGAGAGGGTCGGTAATCGGAGACTTTCCCCTATAAATGGAGTAAGGATATATGTTTATATATATATACATAAATATATATAAAATTAAATCTTTGATATTTAAACAAATTTAAATTGGAAATTTCTATATATAACATAAATTGTTAAACTGTGATTTTATTTATTACATTTAGAATATTAACTTAATTATAAAATAATAATAATAATTGATAATCAATTTACATTAGTAATAACTATTAATATAATACAAGTGCTTACTAAATGTGTAGTGTAAATTTAGTTATGACTTGCGTTTCTATAGAACGTACCTATACGTTTAACACTTGCAATGGAGTATACAATAGCATATATATATAATATATAATATATAGAATAGTTTTAACAATATTAGCTGTGTAGTTAATTATAACCTATTAGCTTTAGCATTACAAGTGGTTCTATTTACTGATAGTGAATTCATTAATTATATATAATTTGTATATATAACATGTATACATGACACATATATGGTTAATTATTTATAATATGTATACTATACCCAATATCGAGGCAGGCTGAATCACTTTTTGTTATTACATTAAACATTAATTAGTTTTACTTGTTTTATAATTAAATCTTTATTTTAATTGTTGAAGAATAAATATATTCTATTAGAAATCATATTTTGTTTTAAATATTTTAATTAATAAATGCTATATAAAAGCATGCGATTCAAGCTGCCCACATATTTCTGTATAAATAACCAAATATGTTATCTATTACATTTGGGATTATCAATACACATTCGTATACTATAAATAATATTCAATTAAATAGTCTAACAGAGTTTAAAGATCTTGGAATAATTTGTAACACTAAACTGACATTTGACACTCATATAAACCAAATGTGCAGTAAAGCTTTTAATATTCTGAATATTATATTTAGTTGCTTTATTATTAATGACTATTGTTACCTAACAAAAGCCTTTATAACATATGTTAGACCTTTATTAGAATATAATTCTTGTATTTGGAACCCTTTTATAAATATGTAGGCCTAACAAATAAAATTGAAAAAGTCCAAAGGACATTCACAAAAGGCTTTTCTATAGATGTGGTATACCATATACAAATTATGAAAATAGGTTATTATTTTTAAACTTAACTTCACTATCTCAACGCAGGTTACGGGCTGATCTGATTCTTGCCTATAAAATTATAAATGGTCTAGTTTATGGTGATTGCTTGGGGCTACTTGAAACGTATTCATCAAGAAGTCGATGTCCTTCCATTAAAGTTCGAAATGAAAGACTAATGTTACTCTGAATTATTTTAGTAATTGTATTTCAACTCCTTGGAATTTGCTATTTAATTATACGTTTTCAGCAACTTCGGTAAATCAACTTATTACAAGGCTTGATAATTCATTGTATTAATATTTAAATTTTATTTTATATTATTAATTTTTATTATTCAATTATTATATTATTTTATTTTTAGTTTTATGGGGTTAATTTATTCGGTTGCATTCTCTTTATCATTATTTACCGGGTATTAGGTACGGGTGTCTACAAGTGTCTACATGTGTCTACATGTGTCTACAGGTGCCTACGGGTGTCAGTGGACAAACTCTTGGGTCAAGTTTGTACCCCCAAGGAATAGGGATTGAGGACCCCTTTCCCTAAAGTTGATACGGTGATTGAGTGATTGCATCTGAATAATTCCTCTTTTTTTATTATTTTTTTGTTATATCATTTGTTAATTTTATATCTTAACCATGTGTAACATAGCATTTATAAATCATTATATATATTCGTTTATATTCGTTATTTGTTTTTTATTATTATTATTGTGTTATGTCATTTTGTTTGTTTTAAACAATAAACTATATCTATCTATCTATCTATCTATTAATACCGAGATGCGCACCTTAGATTTCTACATATTATATAATATTATTTCTATGATTTCCTATATATGTAAAATACATTATTAATGGTAGTAGTTGAAGTAGATCTATAAATAGATTTGTACATGTGTTTAATATAGGCATTGCTGATCAATTAAATATATTAACTTATTTATTATTTATCAAATAATTATAATGAATTTAACAATATGAAGGGTATTATACTGTTCTATAATGTAGACTTATTTAATATTTTATAAATTTAAATATTAATAAATATAAGTATTAATATATAATAATTATTTATAAAATAAAAGATCAACTTCATTCATAAATTAATATAATGATGTTGATATTCTAAAAATTATATTATATTAATTTGATTATATATAGTATTACATTTTAATAAAATAATTTAAATAATCTACAATATATATACATTATTATTAATATTTATAGATTTAGGTACATTTATAAATACTTATTTTACGAGTTAATTTTGACGTACAAATATGATATATATATATATATATATATATATATATATATATATATATATATATGATATATATATATATATATATTTATTTATTTTATTTATTTATTTAAATCAGACATGAAATACAGAGGTCCATAGAATATAAACGAAAATTAAAAAGAATAAACTAAAAAAAAAACAATTAATCTAAGAAACGAAATTTAAAATAATATATATATATATATATATATATATATATATATATATATATATAAGATAATCTATTATAATATAATAATATTTTATATATTTATAATTTACAATAAATAAAGTCGATTATATGTTATCAGTAAATGTGCACTATCGCGCCTACCCTTAATAACATAGTAAGATAGGAATACTATAATACATTAGTCAATAACACTGGCCTGCATTTTTTAACTTTTTTCAATAGGATGACATTCTGTCAATTGATTCTAGACTTATTTTTGACACTGATCTCAAATGTGAAAACCATTTTTCTCAATCACGTCTAGTCTTTTTTTTATTCACCTTTCAAATATTTTCCAAAAAGTGAGATTCTTGAAAAAAAATATTTTATAATTATTAAAACCTTAATTATTAGTAAAATATTTTATAAAATCATATAAATATGCCTGAATATATTTTATATATATATTAAAGTATACATTATAACTTTAAAATATTATAAAATATGTTTACAAGTTGTATACAAAAATGATTGTTAAACTATGTACCCCAAAAATATTTGATTATTTTCAAAAAAAATTAATAGATCAATATTTTATGACAACAATTATAGAATACATATGTTATATATTTTTCTAGATAGATTTTTAACGCTCCTTTCAGATATGTTTTTATTTTTTACATATCGGGTTTAGTTTTCTTTTTTTTGTTCAATTTAAAATATTTTTTTTTGATTTTTTTCTCCATTTTTTTAAATTATTAATTTATGCTATTTAATGTATTTAAAAGTACCTAATTTATAACTATATTATATTATTAACCATATATTATACTTATTTATATATTATATATTATTATTTTATAAATATAAATGAATATATTTATTTATGAATAAAATAAAAAATTAAGTTTCGGGTAAAAAATAATTAAGTTTATTTAATATATCATCAAGTAAATTCCAATAAAAATGGTTAATAATATAATATAGTTATAAATTGAGTACTTTTAAACACATTAAATAGCATAAATTAATAACTTAAACAAATTGAGAAAAAAATCAAAAAAAAATATTTTAAATTGAACAAAAAAAGAAAACTAAACCCGATATGTAAAAACTAAAAAATTATCTGAAAGGAGCGTTAAAAATCTATCTAGAAAAATATATTACATATGTATTCTATAATTTGTATCGTCAAATATTGACCTATTAATTTTTTTTGAAAATAATCCAATATTTTTGGGGTACATAGTTTAAAAATCATTTTTGTATACAACTTGTAAACATATTTTATAATGTTTTAAAGGTATACTGTATACTTGAATATATATATAAAATATATTCAGGCATATTTATATTATTTTATAAAATATTTTACTAATAATTAAGGTTTTAAAAATTATAAAAATATTTTTTTTCTAGAAATCTCACTTTTTGGAAAATATTTGAAAGGTGAATAAAAAAAAAACGTCACTAGACGTGATTGAAAAAAACGGTTTTCACATTTGAGATCAGTGTCAAAAATAAGTCTAGAATCAATTGACAGAATGTCATCCTATTTTTGATGCAGACCAGTGTAATCTATACAACTTACGTGAGTTATTATGTATAACTAACCCTTGCATATGTAGTATTAGATTTACTAAACACAGGAATATCTTCACCTGTATAACCACTATAGCAGTACAGCCACTTAGTATCACACCCACATCCCGCAAAACCATCAGCTGGACATTGCTTATCACTAATAATGCAAGGTAGCAATATAACAATATAAACTAGTAATGATAAATACACATCATTCATACTTATTTAAGTTATAAAGTGAAGTCTGCAGCTATTTCGATTAATGTATTATACATTTGTATACGCATGTCACTACATAATATAATCGATATTGTGATTGCGTCACACTTGGTTGATCACATAACACTGAACATGATATGTCGTATTTATATGTTATTCGTTTGTATATTATAGTTATTATTGTTATATATATGACAATATGACAATATATTGTAGATTTTAATCTGACACACATTTAAATATAATCAAGTGACATACCATCGGGTAACATAAAGTTATTAACTTCCACACACATATATATATATATATATATATATATATATATATTGTTATTTTTATTTGGGGGAGTCCTTTCATCCCATCCAGAAACTTAGATGAAGTTTTCACTTATAACCATATAACTCTAATGTCCCTTCGAAGCCGCTCTCATGTTAAGGCATCCATGGTTTTAACGAGAGCCGATCATTTATTTATACACAATTAAATAAGATCACTTCTAAATAATATTTTAAGACCCATTTTATAAAATTAATTAATGGTCCGGACAAGGGTTGAACCGTATCCTACTACTTGTCTGTATGTACCCTTCCGATAATTAATCCACCCCCCGATAACCCTACACTGACCAGTTTATTTAGTGACGATAGATCGCGGCGATATTGCCAAGGATATGTCCATAAGGACAAGCAATTTACTATACTATATCTTATGTGTGCCAGTCGGTAATCTATATTTAATTAACTTATATTTATTTACACTCACGTCTCGTTCCATCTCGCTCTTTCTCGTGTCCTAATCGAGAGATTAATGACTCATTCCTACCACTTACGTACCACTTTCCCCCATGCTAACGCGATATCCACCACCACCACCATGATAGCACCGAACCGTGAGGCTATCATGGGGGCGTGTTTACATTTGTGACCACGCCCCCTCGTAGTCAAACCACCGTTATCATGATACCACAAATGTTATTAATTATATCCTCGGCGACTCTGGGACCTAAATATATGACATGATTATTTTATGTTATGTAAATATACAAGTGGAATATTTATTTAATATATAATAAATTACATAATTGTGTACAATTGAATAATACAGTTAATAATTGGAATTGTAACAACATTATTATATTAATATTTATTTAAATATTTGCACATATGAAATTATATTGATTATTGTAATTGGTGGAAGTTTTTTCCTGAAAGTATAATTTAATATGGATTTAAAAATTATATACTTTATTAACTTTTATTCCGATTGACTAAATAAAATAGGTATAATGATTTAGAATATAGTTATTAAATTAATTTGTAATATAAAATAATTAGTTTATTTCAATTATTATAATTAAAACAATATATTAAACAACAATTATTTGATAAATTTATTGAAAATAGTTATGCATATTAGTGCATATTATCAATCAGATATATTAAATTGTCTACTCTGATAATTATGAAGTGTAAACATTTATATCCTAGATTTTACTACTATAGAAATATTATAATAATTACGGAAAATGTAACCAAGAACATATAATTTATAGGTATACCTACTCAACAGTGACAATAGTTAGGGGAAAGTCTCCGATTACCGACCCCCTCCTAACACCGACCCCTCTCGTATCTCAGTAACTATAAGATATATCAAACAAATTTATATATATATATATATATATATATAAACTGTTAGTAATTTAATGTTAAATATAAATAAGTATTTAAAAAAATATTCAATCCAACAATTATTATTTGATAAAATGTAATATTCTGTTTTTACTTTTTAAATATTAAAATAATAACTTTTTTTAACGCATTGTAAATACTTTATTAATTAAAAGAAAACTTAATACTGCACACAATATTGTAGATCAATACAATGTTTATAACAATTATAAAACTAATTTAATTTGAATAACTATTAACCACTATATCTTAATTATAGTGATTGTCCTATTACCGACCCCTAAATTACCCTAATACCGTCCCCATGTGATTTATAATATGCAATGCGTATTTTACTTTAAATGATGTCGTACGTTGTCCTACGTTGTTTGTGTATCATTGATATATATCATATATCAATATATAACATGTATACATATTAAATAATAATATACACTATTTTAATATAATTACTTTAAAGTTTAAATTCAAATTTAATATTACTATTAAAACATAAATTCAATAATAAATAAATTGCGTGCATGTTATAATTAATTATATTTAAGTATATCTACTATTTTCTTTGGCTATTATAATACTACAATTATTTATACCACTATTATTTTAGGGGTCGGTATTAGGCACATATATCCGATTACCGACCCCCTGTTTATTCTTGTAAATATATTTATATCAAAAATTTAAAATAGCCAAATTATTCATTGCCATAATATTACCCTAATTACAAAATTTCAAATAAATATACTTAATATTGAATAAGTTACATAGTACAATAAATTAACACAATATGCTAGTATGTATTTAATAATTAAATATATACATATCAATATCAATACTTATTGATAATAATTTTAAGTTTGTTTATTTAAACTATAAATTAACAACCTAGATATATAATTAATAACTAGTAAAACGGATTGATATATGTAAAGAGGTAGAGAGAAAGTGCGAGATATATAGGGCGATATATAGTGAGATACGGATATAGGGGAGATGAGAAGATGTGGGCAGAGTGATATGAACAATGATATCCGCTGTTCTATTGTTACACGAGTATATCTAGTCACGTGGCTTAATTAGGTGATATGCAATTATTTCTCTATGGACTCGCATCACCTGGAGATGAGGGGTGATGGAGAGGGATATCGGGGGCGTGCCGTGGGGGCGTGTCATGTATGGGAGAGTGTAGTACTGCTAGAAGTAGTAGTCATGTGATCAACGTACAAAGTATATTAGTGATCACGTGGTCTAACGTATCCGATGTGTCCGATGACGTCACACGTGTACTTTAGTAGTGACGTAACACCTAATTATGTAACTCATTACAAACTTACATTTGTATACATTCTAATTTAGGAATAAATTTATTTCATTCATTGTAAACATCTATTTTCTATTATTGCAGCCTTATTCTCATCATGTTATTAACATTATGATTAAGTTAATAGTATTAACATTACCTGATTAACATACATTATAATAATGACAATATGTACAAACCTATTGAAATGAAAAATTCAGTTTTATAGAACAATAATTTTAGAAATAACACGAATAAAATGAATATATAAAAATACGTACAATATGTACGATTATTTACGTACAAAATACACACACATATAAAGAAAGTATTCTACATCTTCTACATATGTACATCTTCCTAGGGAGAAATATTCTACATAGTATATGATTACTAGCTAAAGTATAGTGTATATGTGTATGCGCTGTGCGTCTCTATTCGCTATAGACGTGTGTGTAAACCTCACAACAATAGCTTTATAACAATGCCTTCTGACCACGTGGTAACACTGATAGCATCACGTGATTAAGTATTTAGTGCCTCCATTGTTGCCATGGTTACCAGCATCTATTGTCTTTGATCTAGGTCACCCGATCACCTGTACCACGGCTCGTTACGTCATAGTTAACGCGGCTATTGTTCTTTTGAACACGCTCGTCGAGGATAAACAAATGATTACGTAATTAGATAGGTAAACTTACCACACTACAATTGTAACTAGTAGTAGTTGTTATGTAATATTCACATGAAGTTTATATATGTATAGGTTTATTATAATATATAGTAAATTTCAATTCGAAATATTCAAAATTATAAAAAATATATAGGCAACTATTATAGGTGGGCCTTATATAAATGATATGTAATGAACAGCGAATCCTTTACAACTATGCCACTATGTAGGGAATTAGTGCCTCGACTGTATGCATGTTATTATTGTAATATGTATATACATGGTGTATACATAACTACTATATAATATACCTATATATATATATATTAATAAGTTAACTTAATTATTAATATACTATCACCATAATCGTAATAATATAATTATAATTCAAAGTTATCCAACAGGATATTATAGTATATGATGTAATAATATGATATTATAGTATTAGTTATATAATGTTATATATTATATATGTATATAATCTAGAAGTCGAGTTGACATATAGCTATACGCATGACTAGTGTTGAATGACATGCGCAGTACCAGCTGACCACCGGAAGTAGTATTGCCCATATCACGTGACCGCTGTCCGCAATACCTACCTAGGTATAAGGCGTGTATATCTCGGTAGTCGTTAAAGTCGACACGTGCTGCTTTCGTGTTACATCTGCAGCTTATACTAGTCACGTGGGTTATTTACGATTGTCACGTGATATTACGTACCTGTAGTGGTATCACGTGATACATATAGTTACACATACGTTACACAAATATGTATTATATATATATATATATATAAAGAGGGGGAATAACTATAATATTGGGTGGGGGAGTATATCTACATAATAATCAGAATTACTAGACATAAACATATAGTTAATATAAATAAAGTTTATTACAAGGATAGTGAATTAAAGTTGACACACGCGTAATTATATCAAGGACATGAATATATACTTCTCGCTATAACTTCTCCCTATAGGGCGGCGTTAGTGGTGGCGGTGGCCTGTAGGACATCGCCGAGGACATCTCTGCAATGGAGACACGTGACTATGTAGGCCGTAGTACGGAAACGGTGGTATGACGTCACACTGGTATTACAGCGAAGGACAGCGTAATAATGCGATGTCCACAGGCGTATTACTAGTGCTACTACTGAATATATGGCTACTACTGCTACTACTACTACTAGTGATACTGGTATAACCACTGTAACTACTGACACTACTGGTTATTCAGTCATGCCCATATATGGTGATTTGTTAACGAACAGGTATAACTATACGGTGCAAGTATAATTACAGTATTATCAACGGTTTGCTAAACAACAAATTAGAAAAATATTAGAAAAATATTTAGTATTATTGTTATTAATCCTTTCTGTAGGTTTAAATATGCGAAAATAATAATATATATACTATTATACTATTATATATATATTGATATAGGCCTATTGACATATTTATAATTATTAATTAAGATATTATAATACTATTGAATTCATAATTAGTTTACACGTATATACGTATATTTAAGATGGTCAATTCAAATGACTCACAAAAACATATTTCATTAAACAATTTGTTAAATTCATATACTTAATTCCCTTTTCCTATCACGTATGGATTAGTATTCCTTACTGTTTATCAACATTGTCATATCCCCTCTCTCTCTCTCTCTATACCTCTCTCTCTCTACTTCCTCATACCATCACTTATCGCTATGTTTCCCATTTAACAAACGCTCCTCTTATTGTATACTATATATTGTTCATCCCTCAATACACTCTTATAATGTCCCATTATATGTGTACATTTCTCTGGTACAGCGATATTGCCGTGCATCTCTTATCAACAACGACCCCTCGCCATATTCTCTCGTCCCTATTCTTCGTCCCTCAATAATAAATAATCACTAATTAATTAAGAAATTAATTAATAAATATAATAATAAATCTAAAGAATGATCCCAGGCGGAACATACAAACTATACAACTTATTCTTTGAGTTGTTATTATTACTTCATTAATTTTTCTTTTCTTTGTAATTATTATAGTTTATTATTACAAATGATGTTAAGTAATCGATATTATATTATTATTTATTTATTTAATTGTTTACGTCTATTCTAAATATATTAATAAGATACATACTTACTACTGCATTGTTACTGTGTTAGGTTACAGGTTAACACGTTAAGAGGTAATCACTAAAGTCGTGAAATACATCTTCTAATATAGACATGTTATCCGTTATCAAACAATCTCTTATTGTATTTATATTAAGCTTTATTTTGTGGGTAACTGTAACATGTTTTACATTCCTTATTACACATACTGTATTCTTTGTTTTAGTTCTATAGCATGTGTAGCCGTTAGCAAATATTAAACTTGGGACTTTCATCTTTGTTTGCTTAAATACAAAATATCTTAATATCAGTATATCGTGTTATATATAATAATAATGTACATGTGCTATAACTTTGCTATCTTATACATTATAGACCTCTATTCTAGATAGATACTATCAATACAGGAATATAATAATCACAGTATACGATGACTGAATATAGATAACGATATCGATAACAGTGTGGTATGTCCTATTGAGGACATGACCATGAACTGTGTATCCGGTTAATCACTGTAAATAGTGGTGGCAGTAGAATAGTGTACATGATCCATTAGTGAATTTGTTGTTTGTACAATAATTACATTGTATGGGAGGCATAGAGGAACATATACATAGGGAGATGTAGATATACTGATATTAAGATTAAATACACACGCTCATGCATACACCCATATATGGGTATGTAATACATACTATGTATACACACCATTGCGGATATACGATTACTTATATATATATATATAGATTACAAAGTGACAGTTGTTTACTATTTAAATCAACATCCTCCATCGATATATTAAATATTCTTACATTATATTCACACATGTATACACATGTACACATATATACCATATATTTATATCACAAATTGTACAGCATTATTTGGTAGAAAAGTATATATAAGAATGTAACGATTTATGATGTTTTGTTACCAGAGGAATAATGGAATACATATTAAATATAAACATGTATGATGATGATGGTTTATTATACACAAATATATATATATAATAGCGAGCGATATTCTCGAATGTGTTTTAAGTAAACTATAGTATGTTACTTATATATAATAATAATAATAATAATAATAAATAGGGCGTAGTTAATAGCATAACAATAAAAAGGATATATACAGCATATTCTCTCGGTAAAAAGAATAACATATAATATAATAAAAACCAATATAACATATTTTATAAATTATAATATATAAGTTAAATAAACATATTACGTAATGTGATTTTTAATTATATCGCTTCTTCGATATATGTTTGATTTCCGTATATCATCTGGAAGATTATTCCACGTAGATGCAGCCATATACCGAAACGCCCTTCCGCCATGTTATTTTCTGTTGATGGTAGGTAGCGTAAGTAACTTAGAGTTCGAGTTTCTTAATGCTCGTATACATTTTTTTAGATGTAGTAGGTCAGTTAAGTATTTTGGAGTATTTGTGTAGAGAACAGTATGTATTAATTTATTAAGTCGTGTCTTAATTTGTAAGTAGATTGTTAAAATATTTAGAAAAGACATTAACAATAAAATAGAACATCAAATATCAAATTTCCTTTTATTAAAAATAAGTCGAGTAGTATATTTTATAATTCGGTCTAGTTGTATACTATTATAATAGTTGTAATTTAGTTGAGTTAGTGAGTAAAGTAGAGCAGTAGTCAAGTCTGGAAAAAATGAAAGAATTCGTTAATAGGTATACTGTTTTAGATGGTAGAGATTTTCGTAGTTTGCATAGTTGAAAAGCTGAGTAGTCGTTGATTTAGCTACTGAATTAATATGTGTATACACATATGACTATAGTCATAGTTAAGTCATTTGTTAGAGTTATAACTCCTAAATATTTTGTTGAGTATTGTGGAGATATTATAGTGTCATCTAAATAAATTGTGGGAAAGTGAGATAATTTATTAGAAATGTTTAACAGTGTTGTTTTATTTGAGTTAAGAAATAAGTAATTAGTTGTCATCCAATTTCGTAAATCAATGATACAATTATTTAAAAGGGAATTATTTATTGGTGACATAATAATAATATCATCAGCATATAAATGATATATGATGTCAGTGTAATTTAGAAATATTCTAGATATTGGAGTGATATGGACATTAGAACCATATATGGTTATAAGTGAAAACTTCATCTAGGTTTCTGGGTGGGATGAAAGGACTCCACTAAATAAAAAAAATAAATAAATAAATATAAATATATAATGAATACAGCAAGGGACCTAGTAGTACCTTGTGGACCTATAGTACCTTGTGGCACTCCAAATAAAAGCGATTTATTGGGAGATATGGATTTGAGTTTTATGTTATATATTCGGTTGGTAATGTAGTATTTCAGTAGATTTAATGCATCGTTGTTAATGTTTAGTAGCTTTAGTCGGTTTAAAAGTATATTGTGGTCAATTGTATCAAAGGCGGAAGATAAGTCGAGAAGAATTACTTGTGTAGGATTGTTATTATAAATGTTATGTAGGAAGTTGTCAATAAAGTAGAGTATACTCTATAGAGCTGTTTCAGTACTATAACATTTCCTATATTCATATTGATATTTATCAAATATATATATATATATATATATATATATATAATAATGTACATATGCTATAACTTTGATATCGTATACACGATAGACTTGTATGAGTATACGCTTATAAAATCACTTAATATTGATATAAATACTCACAAATAATTACAGGAATTTTACAAATTTATAAATAAGATATTAAACATGGAAAATATGTAATACATTTTTTTTGTTAAATACACATATTAATCATATGTTAACTCGCGCCTCCACCCTTGAGTTATAGATATACCCTATTATTTGTTTAATATAGAAAGTAGTTTAACATATTATACATTTTAATTATTTTAATATATGGCTAACATATGATGGGTCGTAAAATCTAACACATCTCCCCTCTCATGCAGTAGTAGTAGTAGAGGTTGTAGCGGTAAGTTAATCAAAGCTAGCCGCACGCGTAATAAACATTGCAGTGTATAACTGTTCCATTGTTCCCGGGGTGGGGGTGTGTCACTCAATACGTGATACTTTAACACGTGACAATAGGAGGCTGATGAGGGGATGCTGCATGTGATGGAGACTGAGGAGGCTGCACGTGATGGGGATTACGTAATCAACATCATAGATATATCTATAGCGTGTGGTATATAGACTATATATAGACTATAGATGTGTAGATGTGCTGCAGGTCTCCCGTTGTCAGTAACGTTGTTCTAACGGTATATCTGTCACCTTTAAATCTCCACCTAGTGTTACCTATAGCCTGCTATACGTGTGTGTAGGTAGTAGTGTTTAGTCTTAAATTATATATAAATGAATGAGGTGTGTAAACGCTAATACATATTGTATATATTTAAGTATACTTTTATCTTTAGTGATTTCGATACTACTTATATCAGCTTAACTATTCACTATTCACTAGCAGTTGCATAGGGAGGGAGTGTTTTATCTTTGTACGACACAACCGTTGCTAACGTATAATATATTCATAAATATCATTTAAAATAGTGTATATAGATACTGATATATATATATATATATATATATATATATATATACCGATATGGATATATATATATATATAAATATATATATATATATATATATATTTATATATTTATATATACATAATCAATATAAAAAGCGTTCTTTATATCGATGACCTACAATGTTAGTAATACATATGTGTAACTCAAATATAGTATCATGTAGGTAGTTATCTAAGGTTTTATTTGTATTAATATCTTATAATTTAAAAATTGTTTAAAAATTGTAATTGTTAAAAATTAATATTTATTTTAATTTCATATTTTAGTATTTTTATGATCTTTGTTTCGGTATTTATATTAATATTTTTAATTAAAATTCATAATAAGTAAATAGGATTAAAATATAAATACATTTATTTTATTATAATTACTATAAAGACTACACGTTATAAGGATATTTTCTAAAGGTAAAGAACTGCCTAAATGAAAATTTCTTACTCAATTAAATATATAAATATATGTTTTATAGATTTTATTTACCAACAAATTATAGACAACAATTAAAAATGTATATTAATTTTAATAATTAAAATTAAAAATATGTAGATTCACGGATCATTTATATTGAGATACAAGTTGTATCATACAACACCCATTCCTCATCTAAATAATATTACTGTATATACAAAATTCACTAGATATATAGAAAATATTGAACAATTAAAAAAAAAAATAACCAGGATACATTTTAAAAAGTCAGAAAAATATTTATTAAAGTGTTTGACTTTTTAAAATTTATCCTTGGGATAATTCTGGTTATTTTATTTTAATAATTTAATACTTTAGAAAATCAAATTATTTAATTTATATCGTTATAAACCAATATATAAACTAATATAATATAATATATACCTACAAATTACATGAATTTGTTATTTTTTTTGTTATTTTACTTTTCCCTTATCATTTACTTGTTTATATATTATTATAATAATTATATAAATGATTTATATTAGATTTATATTTTTATTTATAATTATTATGATATTATAATAATTATAATATAATTTTGTCACTTTATATTTCTATAATTCATTTTATATATTTATATTTGTACTATTTACATTTATTTATAGTTAGTAGTATTTATATAATATATATTATATATATATAATATATGTTTTAGTAATTATCTGTAATATATATCCGGGTAATTATTAGTAATATATATTATGTTTATTTAATATATATATATAATAATTATAATAATTATATAAATGATTTATATTTTTATTTATAATAAATAAGTGTTTGACTTTTTAAAATTTATCCTTGGGATAATTCTGGTTATTATTTTTTAATAATTTAATACTTTAGAAAATCAAATTATTTAATTTATATCGTTATAAACCAATATATAAACTAATATAATATAATATATACCTACAAATTACATGAATTTGTTATTTTTTTTGTTATTTTACTTTTCCCTTATCATTTAATTGTTTATATATTATTATAATAATTATATAAATGATTTATATTAGATTTATATTTTTATTTATAATTATTATGATATTATAATAATTATAATATAATTTTTTCACTTTATATTTCTATAATTCATTTTATATATTTATATTTGTACTATTTACATTTATTTATAGTTAGTAGTATTTATATAATATATATTATATATATATATAATATATGTTTTAGTAATTATCTGTAATATATATCCGGGTAATTATTAGTAATATATATTATGTTTATTTAATATAATTTATATTAGTTTATTATTGTTATTTATAAGTTTCTAATTTTTTTAAATAAGTATCATAATATTATGTGTTGTAAATAATCTTACTAATTACTTTAACTATCTACCAATTCTCTTGGCTAATTAATATCACTCATACTTATTATAGTTTATCTAAATATATTATGACATATCTATGTATACTGGTATATTATGTATGCTGGTCCATTATGTAGTAGATAGATATTATGTTTTGAAGATTATATCAAGCTATATGTAACACAATTTATGTTTTATAAAAATGTATGCAATATTTTGAATTAATATACATATATATATATATATATATATATATATATTAATTATTGTATGGTATGTATGGACTCCACCAAATAAAATAACTATATCAACAACAATAACAATAATACTTTTAGTTATGTAATAATTAATTGATTGATCACTAGCATTAGCATCCCACTAACATTATTACTAGCACACTACCACTAGTACAAACCACTAATACAGGTACCATTCGAAGAGAGTGAAGATAGACGTGGAAAGTGTTCTGTGTGTGTTCATTTCTATGATTGGAATAGTCATTACATGGTTACCGATGATCAGTGCACAATTACGTCCAATCAGATCGCTCGAAGACTCCGCAGATTCCCCATGTGTAGCACATACATCATCCAAATCTAGAGGTACATTTGTTAGCTTCACTTTACTGTCAAATAATTCTACTATCAACGATAATAATATTGATAACATTATTTATAAAATAAAATATTGATAACATTGAATATTGCTAAGGTTACTGCTAATGTTAAATCCAAACTATTTTTAGGTTTTACAATAAATCTTATAAATATTATAATAACATAATGAAATATACACACTACACAATTTGTTTTATTGTTCAGTTTAATAACTATTTAACTTTTATAACTATTCGTTAATACAAATTATAATATTACCTATTATAGAAATCTATTGATCTTTAATTTAATATTATTTTATTATGTGTTACTTATAAAATTCATTTAATTTTCAAGTATAAAATCTATTATAATTTATAAATAATTGTAATATAAACATAATTCATAACCTGATTTACAATTTTTAATATTAATTTAGTAGTAGACTATATAATCAAATTTTTAATTTAGTATAGATTATAAATTTTAGTTATTTAAAAATATGAATTATTTTTAAATTGAACAATTTTTTTATTATATTTATTTCGACATTCCACATGATATATATATATATATATAGTATTCAATTATATTATGATATTTATATAATTATATTGAAATCAGAGAATTAAATCATTTTTTTTACATTGATATTTTTATCAAATTCAAATTAGTACGTTTAGATCATGATTTAGATCATCATCAATGAGGCAATATGATAAAATCACTCGAGCGTAAAATAACAATTTCACAAAATGTGTGTCAGCATAATTCTTGTCCTTTGTAATACGTAGAGTTATATTTAGTTTTGTTCTTTTGACAGTTATATACATTGTATATTATACAACCTATATTTAGGTGCAAGTTAAATAATTAAGTTTAAATATTATCACTGTACATAATATATATAATTACGTTTACTGCTAGTAATACATACTATTATATTGATACAGGAGTTCATTGGGAGTTAGGTATCCCCATGAAATATATGATGAATTTCCATATAATGCATATTCGGTCAATTAAATGATACAGAGATAATTATTAACTTTATGTATTTACATTAGTCATTATATATTTATAATATGTATATTACATTTCCTATTCCGATATATAAACATCTATGTATTTAACTTCCTTATGTAATGTATTATTATGAATTTTATATATATATATAAAAAATTATATTTCAATATACAAATTCCTATTCTAATAATACTTGTATTGCAAAATACTACAATTATAATGTTAATATTTAGATATATTTTTATAAATTAAAAAAAAGATTATTCTTAAAACCTAAAAATGTCCTATATAAAAAAGTTATTAAAAAACTATTAATTTTACTATTGAAAATATTCATAAATGTATTAACTTTATTAACATGATTTATAAAATATTGGTATAATTAATAATACATATATATTGTTTAAATAAAAATACATATTTGGCCCATCCCTGGTATCAATAAGTGTTGATGTATCATAGGAAACCAGTAGTCATGGATCAGAAGTGCTTTTCTCACGTGAACACTAGTACAGTGAGGTGGGTACAATGGGGGGGGGGGGGGGTATTACACATGTATCGGTATAGCTCACTATTAACGTAACGTGGATCTGTTTGCAGACCTTGCAAACGTAAGCCTTTATTATGTATCGCATATTTTATAGCGAAATATATACTTTTATTAAAGAATATATAATATTGTGCATATTAATTAAGATTAGTACTATGACTTACTGTATCTTATTTTTAGTAAAGTTTAGATTAATTTTAAATTTTTTAATAATAAAAAATAATAATTATTGAATTACTAGTAACTTGTTTACAAGACCACTTATTATCACCTATTTATTTACATGTAAATCGCGAGTGCAACTAAATAAAATACCTCTATAAAAAACTAACTACAATATTATATAATTGAATTTGTCTTTCAAGTATTTTGCTATAGCCACTCCCATAGTCCCTCACCCTGTGTCCGTATTTTGATATCACTGGCTATAGTGTATATCCATCATAATACATTAAGTATACAATACAAGTATGTAATATGTCTGAATTGTACAAATAAATACACAATTGTTAATATTTATAAAATTATATGCATTTTATTTGTATTATATTCATTTTATTACTATACTTATCAAATCCAATGTATAGTTTACCTTTAATAACACATGATAAATATATATCATATATATATATACACATATTTAATTATACAACTGTATATATTTTATTGCAATATTTACTTATAAAATTAGAATACCACACATTTTTATGACACCCATTTTAATATAGAGCATTAGCAATAATAGATTATTGTATATTATAATATGATGTATATTTTATTATATTTAAAAATGCTCCCACAATTAAATATTTGTATTGTAATTATGAAATTATTCTGACTGCTATAATACTAATATTATTCCTATTTAAAATGAATAGATATCCACATCTTACTTTAAATAACCGTTAACAGTCTGAAATAAATAGTGTACTCATGATTGTCAGCCAAAGATGTCTATCAAGAATATATCTGAAAAGGTCAAACGACTCTATCTAAAAAAGGTTACTCCACACATCAACTACAGAAATATATCAGCCATAAATATTTACCATCATCTCCTCCTCCCGAAGAGAGGCCCCAACCTCACAACGTCTGACTTCAGTTCTACTTGCACTGCGACACATACATCAAGCTCAAGAGGTTGCAGCTTGCTGAAGGGAGAAGTTTCCACTACACTAACTGGTTGATATCTACATTAACAATCAAGAGAACACTCCCAAATGTTTCAATCTCTCCGATACCGCAAGAATTGTTGAAGACTTCCACGATGAATCTAGCACCGATTCTAAACTCATCAAAAGATACATTAAGGTTAGCTTTCTATATAAACTACCTCCATTACGCATTGAATATCTAGACATAATTTTACGACACTTAGCAGTTATAATACTTATCGCATGAGTCATAGAATGAGTCGTAGTAGAGGTACAATAATAATACCCATATACACAGAATACAATAGTTTACATCAGTAACGTTGTTTACCTACGCTACATTATTTACATGTATTGTGACATCTCTAGAAATCATAAATAACACAATATATGTAGTTAAATATGGGTATATCAATATTACACCATGTCACATATATGTTTATAATATTATGTGCTGTTAGATATATTTTAAATAATTTCATTACATATATATTGAAGTAATATATATATATATATATATATATATATATGACATAATCTGCTGACATCACACACACACACACAACCGTACACTACTACTACTACATCACCATTACATAAATCTATGACACCCACATCACTCAGCCCTCGGTCACTGTCTGCACATGACGCAGAACACTCGCGGTGAATGTCTCCTGGAAGAGGTCGTCATCAAGTCTGACATCAGCGAACAACACAACGAGGTAAGCAGAGATCACTAGTGACCCATAGTGAGAGCTATATGTGTTATCTTATTCATTATAATATGTATCGCGTAAGGTATTCTAAAAGAGAGACACGAATAGTTCAAGACATGAAGGTCAACGTGTTTTACCATAGTAATGCTGCATGTATACTAGTGATGTAAATGATGCTCAAATCTAAAGAATGATGCAGTCTCAGTCTCAGTTACCTAAAGTATAAACTCGGCTCGGGCTCGTTTTGTTAGAGTCTCGGTTCGGCTCGGGCTCGTTTGGCAAGTGTCTTGGCTTGGGCTCGTTTCTTTTCCGAAAATGAAAGTCTCGGCATTAAAAACCAAAAGTCTCGGCTCGGCATCAAAAGCTCGGCATCATTTACATCATTAGTGTGTACACAATAACGTGTATAGTACAATTATAAAATGTTGTAAATTATATTATATCTATCACTATAGACCCCTATTGAGAGTTACTAACAGTTGTTATTTATTCACCGAAATACTCATTGTTTAAACAAATATCTATTAATATTCATAATCCGCAGTAGGATAAATCTAATATATATGGTAATATTAAATATTATATTGTATTCAGTTTGTGTGGCTGTATCATTAATTTATGTATTTTTGTTAACAATTTGTAAAAACTATCATCCTATTATTTAATCTAAATTATTGCAATTATAAATCTATATATAGATATTAAATAGACTGTAATACATACATCTATACATATGAAAGGTATCGACAATCAAGTCGTCTCTCACTGAGGAACTCCTGTGAGCGAGACGAGACCTGGAGCGCCATGTCGAGGCAGTTCTTCGCATTAGCAAAGATAAGGAGGATCTCATGCATGACAAGGCGGAGCTAATGGTGCAAGTCACTGCTTGTGAGCGGGAGAACAGGCAACGGAGTGAGGTAGGGGGATAGGTGGGAAAGGGGGGGGGGGTATTGTTTGGGGGAGGGAGAGGGAGAGATGGGAATAGATAGCGAGGGGTAAAGAGATAGGGAGAGAACAGATAGAGGTTAGGTGGAGATGTGGGAGAGAGTGTAGTTAGGTGTAGAGGTGTGATAGAGAAATGGAAGGGAGATATAGTGAATATGCAATAGAGCTAGGTTAGTATGATATGTATGAATAGGAGATAAAGAGGGGTTGGATATAGGGAGTGGAGACTGGGATAAAGAGGGGTGGGAGATAGGGAGGGGAGAGACACATATAACATAGTGATCATAAAGATGAAACCATACTTATGTATATTCTTGCTAATTTGCGCAAATTCCTGATTTTTTATAGATCAATCATATTTGATATATATTAATATATATATATATTTGTGAATATTCTTAAAAGCGGTGATTTGGCCACCTCAACTTAATATAAGATAAGATAAGATAAGATACATTTTATTATTGTAATCATTATAAAAGAAAAACAATAAATGGACAAATAAAATAGTCAGAAGACTTAAGAGGTATTTGACCTTAATAATGCCATATGCATAATATATTATATAACCATTTTTTTAAGATATTTAAACAATTTTTTTTTAAATAATAATATTAGCCATCACATCGAACAAGTGATCACCATAAGTAATTATGAGAATCAACAAATGAAGGAAGCCTCAGGGTTGCCCATGCCCCATATGGGTTGACCAGACCCTGAGTATATCAAACTCATTATTGTTAGCATTTCAAACATGCATATGTATCATCCTTGTAACAATATCTCTGTTTAACTATCGGCAGAGTAAATGTATATCAGCAAAGTTAATTATAAATATTTGATAATGCTAGCTCACTAAATGGTATACCTAAACCTCTACTCCATCTTAACTGCTAACCTGTATATTAAAGTAGGTATCCTACTTCAGACTATAGTCTAAATAATGTTTTTGAATCTGAAATAATAGTCTGCTATCAGAAAATAAAATCGCATAAATTTAAAACTATACTATAATAAATATGTTCTCCTTATTATATAAATATGTGGCATTATTATTATAAACATATGTCTATCTCTAGTAAGTGTGTCACCTAACTCTTGCCACCCATCGTTAGGTGATTGCGAGTTTGAAGAGCGATGGCTTGGAGTCAATGCTGTATTCGTCGCAACAACTCGCAGCTCAACTTGACACCAAGAAGGAACAACTCGAAGGAGAGAACCAAGAACTGATCCTAAAGAAGGAGAATCTTCAAGGTTAATGATGCGATCTCGGCGTGATTCAGAAAACTAACAATGATAAATCTCGTTCTGAATTAAATATAATATTATGCATGTATTGTAATCATGATATGTTTATATACAATACAAATAATTCCTTCAAATATACACCTCAATAATCTATAGATGTATTCATGTTATAAATAATTGTAGGGGCTATGATGAAATAATATAAAATGTATAAATATACAGGTATAAATGATATAAATTTACATTTATTAATCAAAAAATATAAAAAAAATTACTGTACATTTTCATTACGTTTTACATACTTTTATAAATGTTCTAAAAAGTGTTCAATATATAAAATATATGTAAATATATAATACTACAGCCGATGTAGCTAAAACTATGAAAGAGATGGAGATGGAAGTACAGAAACTCGAACGAGCGAAAGAGAATGTTGCCATGAAACTGCTAACTACTGAGAAATACTCGCAACTGTCACTCAAACAGAAGCAACAGAGTCACGAAGAGGATTGCGACCATCAGAGAAAGGGTACAGAAATAGTATATCATTTTGATCTTTACATTTTCAATATTCATTTTTAATTATAATTATATTTAATAATAATTTACATAAGATTATTCAATATTTGTCAAATATATTGATATGCATATTTGCAAAATCTAAATATATACATTTATACAATTGAATATAGGCAAATATGTATTCTAAAATTATACATAATCTTAAATTTTGAGATAATACATTTATACATTAAATATTAATTTCAACTAAAACTATGACATTAAAACTGGTAATACATTTGGTAAACAGTGAATAATTTGTATTAATCTTTTGTATTATTTACCTCATTTATTTATTAATATATCTCACTTTGGACAATTTTAAAAATTGGAGTTAAATGAATTAATAAATTAAATTCTTACTCTACTACTATAATATCAATACTAGCGATTACAATAAAACCTTGCCCTCCCCTTGAAGGAGAATCAGCGCAATAAGATGGAGCTAATCCCTCCTGCACCAGTACTACCTTGAGAAGGATGACCTTCACACGATAATTTCCTCGCACGAGACGATCAGATCATCATGGCTGCTGCGGAGAACAACAGGTTAGGGAGGTCACCGGGTCACATGGTAGGTAATATGTGGATCATGTGATAACCTAGTCACATGGTAGATAGCAGGTTTGCATCTCGTAGTAGGTATTAGATCGCGGTCACACGATTACCTGTCATATGATAGAAGTTATTGTTGCATTATCGAATAATAATATGCTAATGAATCGATCATGTGACGATAATATTATAACTGATGATTATATAGTGAAATAATGATGATGGTGATGATGATGTGGTATGCTAACAGAGATATCTAACATGGTCACATGATCTAATACCATACACACACACATACACACGTAAATATACATACATACACATATCCCTATATTAACATACGCATATATAACTTAACCTACATTTTATTTGAGATTTTAATTCGATATTGATTTTTTATATTAATTTTTTTTTACTTAATTCATATTATTTATTTATTCCAATTTCATATTATATTTCATTATCTAAATTCTCTATCATTACAAAATAGATCATTTATGAAGGTGAAAGATGGGGCTAAATGTGATAAAATGTAAGAATCTTCTACCAAGATCACGCTGGAGTTTAAAGCTCTTTCAAATTAGTGTTATATGTTGCTATATAATACAATATAAAATAAAGTATTCATTATATTGTTTATTTATTGATATTTAGAAATATAAATCTACATAAAATTGAATAATAAAGTTAATAATTATAATTATAATTATTATACAAATTAGCAATAGATGTTTGTGATTATTTCTAAAAAATAAGTATTTTTATTAATTATTCTTTATTCATAAACTTATATTTATGTTTTTTATTTAAAAAACAAATACTTTTATGTCTCTAATGTGTTAATAAATTATCAAACAGAAATATAATATTAATCTGTTAAATTCTAAATTATTTTACTTTAGATGATCTAAATATTTATATGATATTGTACATGGTCACATTCATACTATTAGCTATACGTGTATACATCCTATTACCACTAAACTCACTTAATAATCACCCTTAATTAAAGATTATATTTGCTTTATTTAATATTTATCAAAATTAGTATTATATATAATCAAATAAATATGTAATTAATTAGTGTATAAATAATAATTTTTATTAAAATTAATAACATATAACACATTATATTAAATGATTTGGTATATTATCACTATATATTTCTTAGTTTATTTATTTATTTACTTAATGAGTATACATTTATAACTGTGTGTAATATTTTATTTATATTACCACTTTAGTAAATATAAAATAAATATAAAATTATAAATATTTATAGTAGATAATAAACTTTTAAATGATATTACTATTTTATGATTTAAAAAATAAATTATTCCAAGAAACCAATAAAAATAAGGTTAACAAATTATATGGTATATTAAACAAGGAATAGCTTTTATCTTAGCTCTACATTTTACTTATTCACATGTGAAATTATCATGCACAAATTACATACAATATTTGTATTGAATACTTTTATGATATAATTTATTCAGCTTTAATGAGCAGTTAATACTGTTTTAGAACATTGATTTTCATGTTAATAAATAAATAATATTTGTAATTGGTGGAGATGATAAGTGAAAATGAACGAGAATTGGAAATATTGAATATAGTTTATTATCTTATAATATAATATTAATAACAAATAAATATCATTGATTATGTAATTAGTCTTTTATTTAGTGTTTGCATAATATAATACAATATTGAATACACTAATTAGAATATTTTACAATTAATATAGTGTATATGTTTATACTTTTTCCGCAATAATTGAGCATGTATGAAAAGCACTTTATATTAGTTTGTATATTCTATAATTTATTGATTGGAAATACAATTATATATAGTTATTTCTCCAAAGAATTCTTTGGGTGAATTATTTTGTTGATATATTAATGAATTATTTATAATTTAGATTATTATAAATTCTCTATATTGTTGTTGGAAATAATGAATTTATATTTTATTGAGTATTTTGAATATATAATTTACCAAATATTAAATATCATTATGTAGATATTATTGACATTAATTTAATACATATTATTCCATGTATGTAAAAATGTACATATAAAGATCAATTTTAAATAATTTTCTGTATCCACTATATGCAAATATTTGTAACGTATAATATGCATCGTTTAACTATAGACGGTGCTAATGATGTTTTAATAATATCAGAATACAGAGTAAATAACTTGTTTAATATAGATGGTGAATCTTTCATGTGTTGTGTATACAAGTTGTATGTTTATATTAGATAATGATAAATTTCATGTAAAGTATGACCAAGTAAATATTAGTCATAACAATAGGATACTCATAGGAGAAGTAGCTACTTCTATTAGTTTGAATATGATTCATAAATTCCAAAACTTCTATTATTCCAAACATTACTAATGGTTTATATAGTTATTTAAATTAATTAATAATAGTATTTGTATAATATAGATAATGGATATTGTTCGTTAAATATTATTTTGTAAAAAAAAATTCAATTTGGATATATTTATACTTATAGTATTTATATATTTTTTAAATTTATTGTATTTATTTATAAAACACTGGTAATATATACAATTACTATTATTAGAAATATTATTAGTAATGTTGTTTAAATGAAAATAATGGTAATAATTATTAATAATAACTTAAGTTATTATTAATAATGGGATCAACAAGATGTGATAATAATATATGTAGTTAGATTTGATAGTATGTGATTTTAATAAGTTATCTACATATTTATTAATTGGTGTCCACTGGACGACAATGTCCAGTATAAACAAATAATTTATCAGCACGTTACATAGTTTAGTAACTTATGTCATGAAATGGTTTTTACAAAATGATAATGCTATGGTTTGTGCGAATGTAGAATGGCAGAGCAGAGTCGACAGTTTGTTGGTTTTGGGCTTAGGAATTAGGGAATATAACCTATACGAATTAGGGACATAGTAAGATTTATTAGTGGTGAATAATGTATATAACATAGTTAAGGTTGTATAGTTAATAACTTGGGAGATGGTAAGAAAGTGTAATTGTAGTATTTAAGTTGCGCTATAGATGTAACGTAATCAGTAGGTTTCGGACTGAAGATATTTCTGACTTATATATTTGTGCAATCAAAGCCAGTATACTTTTTATAAATATAGATAGTTTTATATCGGTTATAAAAGCATGATATAATATCGACGTGCAGTGCACTAAATGGGAATTTATAATTGTTTTTCTGAGGATTTTAGTAGTATGAAGTCAATATAAAGTCTTATTTTCCGCATACTATATTGATGGTATGACCATAGAGAACGAAGTCACTTCATTCTCTATGGGTATGACATTGATTATAATTTTAGTTTTATATGATCAAGCGAATTTGTGAATACAATTCAATGATAGATAACTACTAACTATCATCATTATCTCAAAACATCCTATAACTTCTTATATATACAGGAGTTATCTCTATGAATCCCACGTATCTCACATCGCACATAATTTATATAATTTAATGATTTTTCATTTGGTGAATATAAACTAATATTAAAAAAAACTCAGTTAATTATATTAATAAAAATGATTTTATATGTAATAATATCCAATAAAAGTAATAGGATTCTTTAAAATATGTCTTTATATCTTAGATTTAGAGTATTATTTCAAAATAGAACATTATATAATATTTATTATGAAAATACTTGATTAATTTTAATAAATAAATACATAAATGAATATAATAATTAATTAATATATAATATTTTTTCAGTTTATTATTAAGTAGAATGTTATAAACATTTTATCCATTAGAATATGTATGTATATTATAATATTTTATGGAGTATTTATTTATTTATTTATTGAAATATGAAACTATTTTAATTAACAATTAATTATAATTCATTAATTATAATATTACGAATACTAATACAAATCTAATTTTTTTCCAGATTTATATAATATATCTTATACTTTATAAATAAATATAACTTTTTATATTTGAATACGAATAATCATTTTGTAAAAAGGTGCGTACACTTTTTTTTAAATATAGATTATTTTCACATTTTATTAAAAATGCCTGGGATTCATAGGGATAACCCTTTATAGGAAGTAGTTGTTATCAACGTATTAAATCACTGATATCTAATTATAGTTATATGGATCCAATGCATTACATTGTCTATGTATAATATTTGTAACTTGTAAGGATCCTTGTAAAGATCTTTGTAATTAAGTATGTTTATCAAATACATTTTTAATTAATTCTCAAATAATTGTTTAGTTACACTTTTCTTGTGTTAATATAATATATAAATTTATATATATTTATATAAAATAATAATAATAATAGTAAGGTTTCATATTAATCCTAAAGTATATTCATTATATTTGTTTTAACAAGTATTTAATAAATATTTCATGAATTAGCATAAATTCAGAATTAGGTCAAGCGAATTTGTTTATATTTTATAAACAATAATATATTATAATATAATTATTGTATATAAACTAAAGACACATATTTGTAATAAAAAAACTATTTACAATTCACAAATATAATAATATTGTAATAATATCGGTAGCTGACATTTTTTTTAAATATATTATATTTTAAATAAAATAATATTTAAAAATAATACTCAGATCCAGCTCTATTATTATAATAGAGCTGGAGCTGAGTATTATTTTTAAATATTATTTATCTATAATAATTATAGAATCCCGCGAGTACTTTAAATAGTATTTAAACTAATTAAATTGTCGTTCTAATTACTATTTAGAAAGAAAATTAAATGTAATTATAATATAATTATATATTATGTATGTAACTTTTCTATCTATTTTAATTAAATTTAATATAATATTACATATGTAAATAATTATTATTCCTTAGATAAAATACAATGTTACATTGTATTTTATATTGAATGTTACATTCAATGTATTAGAAATATATATTTAATATATTTGAGTTTTATATTTTATTAATTATACTAAGTATAATAGTTACTATTATAGTATAATACTTTATTATTACAATTTAAAAAATATCAAATATAACCCTAATTTATAAACTACGTTAATCTTAGCTATCAGATAACTATGTACATATACTATATACACATATAAAATGTATATGTGATTTATAATTAATATATATGTTTAAAATGTAATATAAATGAATATATAAAATGAATAAGCAATTGCGTGAATTATTTAATACCTCCTTTTAGATCAATACTACAATTTTAATTTTAAATATCTGCGACACTAACTATGATAACACGTTAACTACTATAGTTTATATATATAACTTGTTTTGTATTATCTCGGACCCCTCACATACATAAGTAATGAGAATGTTATAAGCATTGATAAGTATTTGTTGTAAACATACTGTAGATTTATATCACAACTCATTAAGAATGGTATTACAAATGTTTCCAAAATTCATTCCGAACTTCGAGAGCATATCCATTTGTAAAAAATAATATACACCTAATGTCCACTAATATATACGACTACTAATCAAGTATCAATATATATATGTATTGTATTTCGAAAAAATTAGTAACATAATAACCTTTATTTTATAACCTCTACATATAAATTATATATATAGGTACAATTTATTATATTTTTAAATTTATATTATTTATTTAATTAATATCAATATTACCTATAAATTAAAGGTGTATATATTATATTTTTAGATACCACTGACAGGAAAATGTTGCGATGGTTTTGGTGGAAGAGTATTAGAAGAACCTTTAGAAGAGTTTACATATATTAACAGAAAAAGTATAAACAGTTAGATTATTATATATATACATTTCGTTTAAAATAAGGAATGTCAATTTATAATCTGGATATCATTTTATATAAAGCATATACATATTAAATTGGAATATAAGCATACTATAGTTTAACATTATGTAATATTGTTTATGATATAAGTTTATATAAATGCTAAATAATTTGTAATTATTTAAATTTACCTACAATTAATATATACTATATTTAATACATTATTTCTTTAAAAATATGAAATCACCTATATTTAAAAATAATAATAATACATAATCATATATGTTATTTTAAATTATAATATTATATATTATAATTTATATGTTATGTATATATCATATTATAAGTTAATATATGAGTGATATTCACTAATACGTGTATGAGTGTGAGTGTGGGTGTATTTTTGTGTATATATGTGTGTGACTAAATTCTAAAGGTGAGTTTTAGTTTTACCCTAATTTACTTCAGTTGTTCAAATGCTGAAATGTATTATATTTTATATTATATTTCATATTCTTAATAACACAACTAATTTAAAAATTAATAATTTACTAATTTGTTCAGAAACAACGGGTCAATGTTGGAACACATAATTTTGAAATAATACATACGTTTTATAAGTACATGATAACTTTGCATATATAGTATAAGGTATAACTACAGAATATAACTCATTTAAAGACTGAATTATAATACTGATAAGTAAACAACATTTTATAATATAAATTTATAAAATATATTATATAATATCTAATATTTTAATAATATAATACTTAGAAGTCATTGTAAGATATTATCAATTACATGTATTGAATATCATTGACACTATATAAGCTATGTGCATTCTATAGGTTATAGATTGAACTAATATGCAGTTGTGTGTAACTAATAGCCTCACATTTTTGTAAAAATCCATTACAAATGTATCAATGTAACCACTCTTAATGTACGCGCTAGCGTGTACAATGTACGCGTAATTAGTACACGTAATTAGTGTATACAAACACATACACACAAATACACACACATACACACACATACACACACACACACACATACACACACACATACACGTAGGTAGTGTAAATACACACACATACATACACACTTATACTAAGTATAAAGACACACATATATTCACACACATATACACACATATACACACACAAACACACGTGTTTGAAATTTTCTTCTCGTTTTTAGCGAACATTATTTCTATTCGAATATCAGTACCTGAATTAGTGAAACAATGGAAGATAGCAGAATAACATGTATCCAAGGGCTTATGTGTGCCGAGTTTTCACTGTTCACAGTTATGAAGGATGTAAGAAGTTCTCCATGGATAATCGAGTTCATTGGGAGTTAGCCATCACTCTGAAATATATGATGGACTTTCAACAAACGCACGATAAAATTGCTAACTTGAAAACTGATCTAAAAGTGCGTCTGATAAGCGATACAGAGGTGAAGCCCGTAGTGCAAGTGCTAATGCCGGTGGACACGTACCTAAAAAAATACATAAAAATACATAAAAAAAAATATATCCTATCATAATAATTGCATAAAAAGCTGCAAAATCCTTAAAAACGTCGTCAGCCCCTCTAAATTGTATTAAAAAAAAAATATACCCGTTTTCTTGTATTACCATATGTTATCTAATGCAATGATTTTTATTTCCATTTTAAGAGATAGACTACCCTTAGCGTACATGATACTAAATTTAAAATTTGTGAGATTATTATTACATAACAATCTCGAGATAATTAATGGCTTACAACTACTGACGTAATTAAAGCGGTAATGTTATATTTACATATGTGATAGAACTTTATATACTGATTATAGTACAGCACTATTATTACTCTATTAGTAAATATACAATTATAACTCCATTCTATACTAATAGTTAATGCGTGTGTATGAAAGAGTGTATACACTAGTGTATATATTAGTAAATACTATAGTAGTATGTAATATATTAATTATGTATGTATAATACCATACATACGTTCACACATACATGAATACAAACATACTTACATTATATATATATATATATATATATATATATATATATATATGTGAAGATAAATATACATAGATAACAAGTTATAAATATTAACTATATAAACAATCAAACGATTAAATTATAGAATTTCTTATTAATAGCATATATAGGTCAATTGACTATGTCATATTGACTCATCCTATGGTAAATACGTGTAAGATATTTTTTAATTTGCAAGTGAAAATGTCTATAGGCTTAATTGTAATATTGTAGAGACTATATACAAAGATTTTTCTAAGGAAATTTGCTTCGCAAAATCTTTGCTATATGTATATTATATGCGCACACACGTATGTTAATAAATAATAAATATATAGTGAGTATATTTTGTTTGTATTAATGTCCTATTTGTCAATTGTATTTCAGAATGAGCATTTGATTTTAATAATGTTAATAAAGAATCTCAAAAAGCATATTATACGCTGTGCTGTATAACAAGTGATTCGCTGCAAAATTTGTTATTTTCGGTATATTCATCATTAGTATTGATGTCAAATTATTCGCAATATATTGATGAATTGATAGAATATATATCTTAATAACTAACATCAATAATAACATCAATCATAACTAGAATAAGAACATCTAGAATTATTACAATCTGATAAAATATAAGTCCGATTATAATTGGGTTATATTTGTAAAATCTTTAACAAATCTAAATATATAAAAGGATAACAATATTTAAAATGACAATATAACAAATATGATATATAGTTATATTAAGGGGGTATCCCAATATGAGTATTTCTGCACATTATTGCTAGAAAGTAGTTTTCTAGTAAGTCACAGTGGTTGAGTGTTAATAATTATATAATTAATCTTATAATAAGTAACTTATACATTATAAAATTTAACTGCACAATAAAACTATATAAACAATTAATACTGTGAGATAGGTGACATAAGCCTGTCAATCTGATAACATATACTTACTATAATAGTATATGTATTGATGTACATCATTTTAATTTTACATTAAGAACAATAGCAAAGTTAATTGGTTGATTAATTCATACAATTTTGAACAATACTATCTGGGGCCAGATAATCTTGTAGTGGGAATGGTAGTAGCAACATTATTGAGAATATATTATGTCCTAGAATATATATATATATATATATATATATATATATTTATATATTATTATATGAACGTCATCATTCAGTATACTTTTTTTAAGTTGATGTATTTCATGGTGTAGTGACTCTTGCATTATGTTAGTTCGTTCCAGCTTTTTAATTATAACCTTGTTAGAAAACTACCTGAAATGTGTTTTAAAGCATTCATAAATACAAATATTATTAATATATAAAGTGCAAATTATTTAGTATATTTAGAGATATTTGAATGTGTGTATGTATGTATCACTCATCATGAAGCTGGATGAATGGTTTGTTGATAATGCGGAATGTACCATACATTCAGCCAACTTCTCTACCATATAGTTAGACATAAGTAAAATGTGTTGATGGCCCGCAGGTGAAATAGTCCCCCTGTATAATCCCCACTGGCTTCTGTGCTACGTCGATATCGCACGCACCTGTTTCTAGATCCGCAGGGCTACCTTTACGACTGAGCCTATGTTAAACCAATATTAATACTCACAAAGTATATAAAATAATATTCATAATAATATATCATTTTCAATACTCATAATATGTATACAATATCTATCGATCTTACCTGTTAATACTTTGAATGAGTGCTTCTTTCATTGGTATCACATGAACAAACATTTGTCATTTAATAGATGCTGTAGATAATATATAATTAATCAGATATATCTAAATATATATATATATTACTATTATATATGATAATTAATACTTCATCGAGTATGTTATTCGCTGAAACGAATTGTCTTTTAATTCTCTCATATATATTCTCTCAAATATCAATATATATTATATCAATGCAATATAGTTTAGTGTATTGGAGGGCATACATGCGCTTTATTGTTCCTGATATATTCCCCAATAGAAAATCTATTAACATATATATATATATATATATATTATCAATCAATAGAAATATCAATAAATATATTTATGACAACATTTTTTATATAAATATATTATAGTAAAATTTAAATTAAATGTAATAAAGTAATGGTATTTTTATCATTTGAACAATTATTATAATATTTAATATTTAAACAAAATACATAAAAAATCTCTCTTATAGTATAGGTTAATATTATGTTAGTATAGGTAAAGGTAAATATTAAATAATACTAACTACCGGATCTCTATCATAGTCTTTACCTTGAAAAATGTCGATCACGTTCTTCTGAAAATGTTGAAGAACTATTTTAGTAATTTAATAAATTATTTAAATTAATACATACCAGCATCATATTCAATTTTACTTCTAGCCATTCATTTCTAGACAAATTGGAATTCTCCATGACCTTTACTAATTTATAAATGTGTTATTTAAATGGTATGATATATTAATAATATTGGTTAGAAATATCTAATATTATAATAATTTAATAAATTTATCGATGTAATTGAATCATACATCATATTTATAATAGTTTAAATTGTAGGAATGGAAAATCATATATATAGAAAGTTTTATACTGTTATATATATATTTTTATATTAATGAATAATATTATGTACATTTATGTGTATACATCATATAATATACATCTATTATTTATATATAAAAATTAAAATCTATACACATATCATTATTGTATGTTTTGATTAACTAGTATTTATAAATCTTATTAAAATTAAATTTAAAATATTGAAAATAAATATTGAGAGAAATAATATATTCTATTAAATTTTGTAAATTAGTAAAATTAAATAACAAATTTTAGATGACAACATTAAGTTAAAAAATAGAATTTAGTTACACTTTAAATTTATATATTACATATATATATATATATATATATTTCTTATAATATATATTTACAATACAAACTAGGAATTACAAATACAATATAAATACATTGAGTAAAATGTATATTATATCCTAGATATAGCGTGTTTATGTTTCTGTATATGTGATGGTGGTGGTGATAGTGTGTGTGTGGCGCACACTGTGAGCGCGTGTTTAGGAGTGTGTATAAATAGCACGTTTATGTACACGTGTATGTGTAGGTACGAAACGCGTTGTTAAACTTATTTAGATGTGTGTGTGTGTGCTGGCATTTATATATGTACCTATGTATGTGAAATTATATGTATATTCATAGCTTGGAGTACACGCGTCATCGAGTGTATCTCTATATATAGATTATAATTAGTATTTGTATAGACCGGGATGTCACTTTAATTACAGATATTAAAGATAATAATATTAGTTAAATTGCTATTAAATTTCTGATGAAGTTTAACTATCATTATGTGTATTTACATGAATTTACATGAATTTACATGAATTTATATATGTATGTGAGTACCTTTGAATCCCTATGTTCTATAAAATACTGTGGTATCAAATTTTTCAAATCTTCAAAATCATGGTCTCAAATCTTTCAAATCATATTTTATATCATATAGCGTATCTAGATCATACTACTACTACTACTACTACTACTACTACTACTACTACTACTACTACTACTACTACTACTACTACTACTACTACTACTACTACTAATACTACTACTACTACTACTACTACTACTACTACTACTACTACTACTACTACTACTACTACTACTACTACTACTACTACTACTACTACTACTAATACTACTACTACTACTACTACTACTACTACTACTACTACTACTACTACTACTACTACTACTACTACTACTACTACTACTACTACTACTACTACTACTACTACTACTACTACTACTACTACTACTACTTCTACTACTACTACTGCTGCTGCTGCTGCTGCTGCTGCTGCTGCTGCTGCTGCTGCTGCTGCTGCTGCTGCTGCTACTACTACTACTACTACTACTACTACTACTACTACTACTACTACTACTACTACTACTACTACTACTACTACTACTACTACTATTACTACTACTACTACTACTACTACTACTACTACTACTACTACTACTACTATGTGTTTTATATGTACTTAATTTATTACTATTTAAACAAATATTAAACATGACAATGTTATAAATTATAACAATTTTGTATTCTTCTAAAGACATTAGGAATAATTCTTTAATAGTATATAATAGCATACGTATATGTTACCCATTACCCTTTTACATTTCTTTTTCCCAGGATATATTCTACTTATATTAATATAATTATTATTAAAATAATTATCATTTAAATAAATTCTATAATTTTATTTACATTATCACTTAATTTATTACATATTTTTGTGTTTACTAATGGTAAAATAGCTTATGTTGTGTAGATTATTTTATAGTATCTAGCTATATAGGTACTAACTTTAAAAGTTTCTACGATTCTTTTAACATACCAATTTTCAGGGACAAGTTTCAGTAATTTCTTGATTTCTGCCAGTTAATATGTTTCTTCAACTTTTTTCGTTTGTTTCACTACTAGATCGTCACAATTATTAAATATTTTCAGCATTGTTATTACCTCATCTAAATGTAATGACTTTCTTATTGCAGAATTAAAGTTGTCTACTTTATTATGTAGGTATTCTCATTTGTCTCGTTTGAATACATGTTTACTAATTGGAGAAACTCCTATTGAAGAGGCAACATTCTCCGCTACAGTTGTATCTGTCATTTCTATAGTACCATCTGAAGAACTACCATATCAGTATACCTACCTTACGATGACGTACTACTGATATGTTAGTGGTATTGTTAGTGGTGATGGTATTGCTCCTAGTGGTGGTTGTCAGAGTTGTATGCATCTGAGCCCGCATTAAGGTGATTCATCATCGGCTAATGCTCGTGATAATGTCTCATCTTCATACGATCTCAACGGTTAATAGCAGCGATGGAGACATCGGAAGCTCTGTACAAATGAGGTGAACATTGCTGACACCTCTTCTGTGACGGTGACATCTCGCTAACTTGTTTAATTTAATATTACATTGATCACATGTATAAAACTGTTCCTCCAATCTAGCATATATTTGTTGCAAGACATGTTTACCATGATGGACTAGCGTTTTTAATTGTCCTAAATAATTTTCAAATTTAACTGCACTACACTTATCCATAGCCTATTTCAAAATAATAATAATGTTATTATAATTGTGCTTTGATATAATACTAAACTAATACCTCTATAAACTGTACCATCTTCATTTTCTGAATTTATTAGGAGTGACTTTATATGAGAGTTTGCCTTTATCAAGCTTTCTGATAAAATAATAATAATTATATCTGCTAATAAACTATTTATATATATAAATATGTTATTGTAATATATTTGTTTTTACGTTACTATATATAAAAGTAATGCTATTAATTTGATTATATAATGATAATTTATATTGCCGTATACTTAGGGTTTCATTATTTTTGGCAAAAACCTGTTTTTACCGGGAAAATATGTAATTCAGTATTTTATATTTATATATTTACATATTTATATCAGTGAGTGGATGTTTGAACACATTATAGGAGGTGTCGGGTAATTGTACATGTAATGTGACGAGGGTATATGGGGTTGTGGGAAATTATACATATTAGGCGCTGGGGATGGGGTCGCGTTGTTTTCGGCGGTAGAGGTCGTATACGTACGGGTTACATCATTAGAGTTCGCGGGTAGACGTTTCACCGAGTTAGGGGTTATAGGGGTAGATCGGGCACCGAAAGGACGTGGGGTGTAAAGGTTTTAATATTTTCTAAATGGAGTAACATGGTTGATGGGGGGCATCGGCGGCGGTTGGGAATCGTATATACCGAGCGGAGAATTTGGGGACGCGATGTGTTCGACGGTAGAAGTAATAGAGGTCTTAGAGGTCGCGTATGGGCGGGTCAACGCATCAGGGGTTAAAGGAGGCGGTTGACTATCTTTACGCGGGGATAGGGAGCGCGCTGTTATAGGTAACGAGATTGGCGGTCACGGATGGGCGGGTCGACGGGCTCGCAGGCGGTGACACATCGGGAGAGGAAGATAATATAAACATATACAATTAAAAATATATATTTAAATATCATGTACATAAATTATCTATGCAATGATGTGATATATAGATATTACATAGAAATACTTTTCTACCAAAAATTGTAAAATAAATTATTATATTTACCATCTATCAAGTTGTTTTTTTTAATTCTTCTAATATTTTTATATATATATATATATATATATATAATCTATTATACAAACAATGTCAATTCTTTTCTTTTGCAATGATGGTTTAGATTTTTTTTGCATAGCTCTATTTTTTTTCATATTTATAATTACCATATTTCAATTTATGTAAGGAAACTGCATCAGTTGTTATCAACGTTTATTTTTCATTTTGTTTCTTAAAATATATTTCCACCTATCCTAATGATATTAATAAAATAGTCATTATAGTGTATATATAATATTAAATTTAAAAATTAAAATTAAAAATGTATTATAAATAATAATCAAACACAAATCAAATATTAACAAACTATTAATATTATAGATTTAAATATATACTACTCATATTATTATTTATACTAACAATAGATCCTAAATGCGGGTAAGTACTTAGTAATGTTGTTACAATATTTGTATAGCCTTTAGAAGATATATTCATATAGTATTATGTATGTATATATATATATATATATATATATATATATATATTAGTATATGAAATATACAAACATTCTATTTGAGTTTTCTAAGTCCCATGTTATGCTATAATTTTTTCTCCTAATTCCCGTTTTAGCCTTGAAATCTTCTAAGCCTTTCCTTGTTCGTAAAAATATTAGTATTTCAGGTGCACATTTCGTTAAACTAAATATAAATTTTATTTTTAGACATGATTGATTATACAATGAATTTATCTATAATAACCAATAATCAGTCAAATCAAGACAGGTCTGTACAATATTAGAGATATTTCCGACTGTATCTGGTATATATTCAGAATTACTGAAATTTTAATTTAATTAGGATATATCTATAAATATATTATAAAGTTTTGGAAACTAACATGTTTGTTATAGGCTGGTTATCGTGATTGCTTTCAGTTGAATCATAACTAATAGAGTTGCCATGTTCGTACTGACTGCAAATTAAATTAATCAGGATAGATGAATTAAAATGTATGATAAACTAAAATGTTTGACATAGGCTGGTTATCGTGATTGATTTCAGTTGAATCATAACTAATAGAGTTGCCATGTTCGTACTGATTGCAAATTGATTTAATTAGGATAGAATAAAATATATTATAATTTATGACAAACTAACAATTCAACATTTCCTATGTTTTTTGTTCGAAGAACTGCATAAGTCTTTCTATTCACTATTGTAGTATCCGAATATGTTTAATTATTTATCTTTGATATTTTACTAACACATTTAGTAAAATAATCTGAATCCAATAATTTTGTGTTGAATTCATCAAATTTTGATATCTTCGTATTTATAATGATTTCCATATATTCAGATTTAGCTATTACATTTTATGTAAATAATGTTAATTAAAAATAGAATATAAATATATTTAGTTCATTAAATATTGATTAGTATTGTTAATTACACGAGATCAATTAATTGTTTTAAAAATGAATGTCATTATATTAATATATACAAATATTAATAATATATAATATAATTGTAGTTAACAAATATAATATATATAGTTATATTTAGTTATATATAGTTATAGTCATCTCAGACGCCGTCTGGTGTAACTCCTTGGATAGGTCTACCTCTTCTTTCAGGGCTTTACTGTAACTCTTGAAATGTGGGTAAGTCATATAGCTCTCAACTTTACCTATCGAACACCAATTTTTCTATATCAGTATATTCGGGAACTTAGGGGTCTTTAACAGCTGACCAGGAGGCGGCGTCATCATCTTTGTGGGCGTGGTCAGTATTTTTAATCTAAGTTTTATCTTTTAAGTTTTCATGTGACTTTTCTTTTGATGTAACCTTATATCAATCTTTTAATTTAGATGGTTCGTTATTCGTTTCTTTACCTTTCCTTGATCTATATTTAGGCGCTTTACCGCCCGAGTTCTCGTCGGTGCTGCTGCTAGTCTAATCTGGCCCTTTAACCTCCTTCATCTCGCCCTTTATCATCGAACATACAGCGCGTTTGTTCGGGAAAGGGTTAGTTTCAACGTCATCATCCACGACTGGATCGGAGTTCTCTTTGCTGTGCATCTTGTGGATGGCGTCTCGCTTGCTTAACATCGGGCCCTCCTGCAGCCCGTTGTAGAACGAGTTCGCCTTATGCCTGTTGATGATGTCCCGATCACTGCTCGAACCAGGCTCGCATCGCTGGAAGAATTGGTGATTTCGTATGACGTCGGCCCGGTTCGTGCGCTCCATCAGAACATTGTGGTACTTGTCGTACATATTGAGTTTATACTGATCATAGAGTTTATTCGGCTCTTCACCTATGTCGATTTCGTCTAATCTGGAAATTATATCTTCAGCTTTTTCTTTGTAAATATGCCCTGTTACGAATTCGTGCCGTTTGGGTAGGTAATGGAAGTAGTCCTTCTATGCGTTGGTCAATGATACAACTTCATTTTCATTAGGATCATGTTTTTTGGAAAGGTTTGAGATCACATCGTGATTTGATCACACTGTGAAAATTATCATCTCACACATGTAGATGGTATAGTACCAAACAGTACATTACGTTTAAATGTAAATGATAGGGAAAACAGCTATTTTTAACTTGTACTAACTTGTTTATTTAGTATTATTTATTTCTAAATTTTGTTATTTATCTTTTTTACCTATTTTATTTTTTATTAGCGGTGAAGTGGCTGTACGAGGAAATGATTGATCCTAGCGTGATACGCGGCGACCATGTCTTCTCAGAGGGACATACTATCCCTCACTCCATCGCCTTCTTCATATTCGTACATACATTCGATGGGGTAAATCCTTCTCGTCGAGTGCTCACTCTGTGAATGTGTATCTCGCCGAGAAGCACTGGTCCTGGAATTGTTAGATTTCCTGCAGAAGAACATCTTGACAGCTATGATCATTAAGATAACTCCGACTATTAACATTACATACGTTTTCATTGCATCATAGCTAGAACTAATCGTAGTTGTGTGTGAGGACTCGACGAGAAGGATTTACCCCATCTAATGTATGTACGAATATGAAGAAGGCGATGTAGTGAGGGATAGTATGTCCCTATTTTAAACTATTTATAATATAACGTAAAATATTAAATTATATAATTTGAAGTATTTATGCTTATAATAAATATGCCTAAACTATAAGTATATATAGAATTAATAACATATATTTAATTATTTATATGTATTTCTAACTATATATATAAGTATACGTTTTTGTGTATGTGAGTAGGCTTATGATGTATACTTTAATAATTATATATATATATATATATATATATATATATATATATATATATATATATATATATATACGAGTATATATGTATTACCCCTTAACATACAATAACATATAGAATTCATTTATATTGAATAATGAAATATATATATATATTCACATAAACAGTATACAATAATAACGTACAAGATATAAATCAGTATGTTTATAGACGTTGTACGTTATTATTATAATAATAACGTACAATGTTAGATATTACATGATTAAACCTGTTTTGTACTTTTTTTGAGTTTGTACATTTTTTGAGTTTGTACATTATTTCAAGATGGTTGTGTACGTTATTTTTTAACAGTGGTGTAATATATATTAGTATATTTATATTATTAGTTTCTAATAACAAGTTAACTACATATTATTTATAATATTAAAAAAAAAATATATTTGTATTTGTAAACTATTATTAGATTTTATTAAAGTCAACAATATACATATTTTGAAATAGTACTAACTATTATTAAATATATATTTTTTCTAATGACATATATTATAACTTTATCCTTGGCTAATTTTTAAATAAATCTTTCGTCTTCATATAATTAGCAATAACACACCTGCACAAAATAGAAATAAAAACATAGTATTTATTCTATCACTGTCAATATTTATCTCGTTAATATATACATGTAATGTAATATCATATGACCATCTAAATTTCACAAATTACCTATAAATAAGTAATATGGTAACGTGCTATGACAATACCATAGTAACGCGATGAACTTTGTATATCATATACACTGGTAGAGTTAGCTTCACATGTCTGGTGTGTTATTCAAAAACCACGATAATTAAATATACTTATTTATAATATGACTGTCCCTATACATATATGTATATTTATGTATTATGTATTATATAATATCATGTGATTATCTAAATATCTATAATTGCGTAATATGGTCAAGATAACGCCACTGTAATTCAATGACTCATGACTTACCTAAACTATAGTGTAGTATAATAGAGTATATATATATATATATATATATATATATATATATATATATATATATATATATATATATATATATATAGATATACTATAGTATGACATGAAAAATGTGTAATTAAATATCACGATAATAGAATATTGATAACGCGAAAATGTAATACGTGTGCTTTAGAAAATATGTCAACTTAATCTTTAGAATATTAATTTGCTTAACAATTCGAACTTCCTGTACGAGAGTGTATTTATACGACATATGTTATACTATTTATATTATTAATAACGATTATAAAATTAACGTTTTTAATAACGAAATTAAAATAACGATTATAAAATTTAAATTTTTCAATAAACAATAATTATAACTACATTTTTATTTATTTATCGAAAGTTAAAACGTAAACATGTTACTAAACTATTACGTGCTACTTCACGTTTTATTCAATCAGTGTGTATGCGATAGACTAATATTACATAATATCATGGCATACGCGTTAGTTACAAATGAAAGTATAATATAATTATATATATATATATATATATATATATTAATTTAGTTATTCAGTTAATTATTTCCATTTGCCCTAGAGTCATAGCTTGGGTATTAAACAAGCTCAATAGTGGGCCTTTTATTAGCTTTTCGCACAACGTGGAAATAAACATTTTTTCTAAACTTTCTTTAGGGAAATACCTCCCTTTTTCTATACTTTTTACCTCAACTGCTTTGATACATGCTGTCACAATTTATATATATATATATATATATATATATATATATATATATATATATTTATATATATATATCTACTATAGTATATATCTACTAGAGATGGCGAGTATATATAACACTTTATCCCACTGAGAAAATCGTCCCCGATTGCAACCCGACTATAGTGTATACACAATTGACGATATATAAAAGTACCCCTATGTATCATTTTGATTGGTTACACTTGAATCTGGCCGCCGCTATAATTTTCATATTTTATATGGCGTGGATAACTTCTCAAAGATAATTAAATATTCAAATATAAATGAAATTTACTGTAAATATTCAAATATTTAATATTTTTGTTATTTTTTTTTTTATTTGGTTTTATTAAATAATATTCAAACATGTAAATGAATGTAATGAGTATTCAGATATATAGAAAATATATATATATATATATAAGTATATAATAATATATTGTATATCGTTCATTTAACATATAGCATATTGTATTACGTATAGATATTATTTAAAATGTCTTAATAATCAAATTTAATAATATAAATACAGAAATAGCGTATAAATATTATTCTTCGAATAAATAAAAAAATATGCAATACGCATATACACTTTAATAAATATTATATGATAGTATATATGTTATATATAATTATATATGATTCATTTAGTTATATTTTACGATAATAAGTATAGATATTATTTAAAAGGCAAAATGTTCACATGTAATCAATATAAATACGGAATTATCGCATAAGAATAAATAAACAATTCTTGATTTTCATGAAATTTAATTAATATTTCTACATGTAGGGTGCTGCATTTATATGTTGTCTTGTGATTATAAAATTACTGTATAGATATAAATGTAATGTATTCTGTAATTAATATCATATATTAATTTAATATTAAAAAAGCTCATATTAATAAACTATTGTATTAACCATATCTTAGTTTGGATTTATTTTTATGTTTCCTATCAATAATTAAATCACTATTGTTTCTCTCCACTAATACATTTTTATTCTAGTATAATATGGATAATTTTTTTAGTTTATCAAAAAAAATTCTACAAATATGTAAAGGTTTTTCAATGATAACTTTAGAAAATTATTATATACTATATTTGTAATTACTTATATATTACTTTAACTTTAAATACTATAATTTTAATATTACAATACACATCTCTTTATTATGTTTATGAACTAGCATTATATGTCTCGATAATTTATCATTTTTTTGCAGTAGTAACAATGTCATTCTTGTATTGATATGTTCGGTACTATTGAAGATACATATATAGTATTTTTAATGATCTGAACAATTCAATAATGTAATTATTATATTTACCTATAATATAATGTTTTTCATAAGTTAGTAGTAAGTCTACAATATAGTGTTTCTCATATTTTAATATATACATAATAAATTATTAAATTATAAACATGAATACTATTAGTTTACAATAGTATACAAAATATATTATGAATTATATTTGTTTAATTAAAAGTTAATATATTATATATTGTAATTTTAAGGTATTCCAGTTAAATTATAATCAATAATAATAAATCAATAAATATTTACAAATAATATAAAATAGGACACCTGATTTCTCTTAACTTGATATAGAAATAGAATCAGATTATAATCTAGTTATAATTATAAAATCCTGGTATAAATGTAAATATTGAAATGGATATCAATATTTAGAGTGATCATATAACAAAATATTTAAATGCTAACTTGTTTCTGAATAATTGCTCGTACTTATATTGGATTTTAACAGTAATATCTGTAATTTTTTAAAAATATTATTATTTATAAGTATAGTATTATAATATAATATTATTTAGTTATTAGTACACATATATGATACGGTTTCAAGTAAATTGATGATTATGTAAACTTTCTAAAGTGTGCTTATTCGACAATTTATATTGTATAAAAAGTAATATAAATACATATTTGTATGACTAAAATAAAATGTGATTTTTAATTAACTATATTAACTTTCTGCATTCAAAATATCATTTTATGGCCAGATAACACTTCCTGGATACTATTTTTATATGGAATAGCTCACTGAGATGTTACAGTTCATTTAAATGTAAATGATAGGGAAAACAGCTATTTTTTAACTTGTAATGACTTGTTTATTTAGTATTATTTATTTCTAAATTTTGTTATTTATCTTTTTTAACTATTTTTTTTGTTTATTAGCGGTGAAGTGGCTGTACGAGGAAATGATTGATCCTAGCGTGATACGCGGCGACCAATATCTTCTCAGAGGGACATACTATCCCTCACTCCATCGCCTTCTTCATATTCGTACATACATTCGATGGGGTAAATCCTTCTCGTCGAGTGCTCACTCTGTGAATGTGTATCTCGCCGAGAAGCACTGGTCCTGGAAGTGTTAGATTTCCTGCAGAAGAACATCTTGACAGCTATGATCATTAAGATAACTCCGACTATTAACATTACATACGTTTTCATGGAATCGTAGCTAGAACTAATCGTAGTTGTGTGTGAGGACTCGACGAGAAGGATTTACCCCATCTAATGTATGTACGAATATGAAGAAGGCGATGTAGTGAGGGATAGTATGTCCCTATTTTAAACTATTTTAAAATATAACGTAAAATATTAAATTATATATTACAAAGATTATAACTTAATAAAATAAACTAATAAGTAAATAAATGATTAAACAAGTAATTATATAATATAATAATGTTTATATGATAGAATGGTTTCTAGCATACTATATAAGGTAATAATATACAGTATATGTCAATAATAGTACACACACTATACCATTACCCAATAATAGTAATCAGTGATTACTAATCACCATGTAGAATTTATATGTAATATTAATGCACTATAAAAAATGTATTATTTATTATTTAATGTCACTTCTTTCTTTTTACAAGAATAATTAATATAATAAATACACAAAAGATGAAATATAAGTTATAACAATATTGTTATAAGAAACTTAACATATACGTTTTTAATTATAATAAAATAATATAATGCTATAAAATTATTTATCAATATAATTATATCTTAAATTTATCTATATATACATTTAGTATTTATTATTGTCCATGTTAATTACCATAACTCTTCATAGATAAACTGTTTTACCAATCAGGTTACTAATTTGGTAATTCTTTTTGGATTCACTTTAAAATCCATGAAGGATTTTAGGACAGTAATTAGTTGGACCATATTTTTTTTTTGTGAACGTCTCTCATATTCTACTTCTGTCTATTCTTTTTCTATGATTACGGAGGCTTTCCACTATTAATCGATGGTAATTTCAATGTAAAAACTGTCAGATTAAAATACATTTTTATACACCTTTATAATAGAGAAATCACATAACATCATAGTTCACTAGTTTCCAGTTATATATAAATTCAAACAAATATAAAAATTTCATAGGTAAAATATTAATTTACTAACAATTAAAATAATATTAAAAAACAATTAAAAACAATTTGTATATCAACATTAAATGTAAGGTTGAAATTCCAGTAAATCTCACTACAAAAAGTGAGTTAAAACCCATTCAGTGTGCGATACCTTGACGAGGTTGTTTGGCTTCTATGAATAGATCTAAATTCGTACTAAATGTTAGTAGACTTTCTATTATATGTATATAATAAATATAAAACGAAAGATATATGAGTGGCATATGTATTAAAAAAATAATATATAGAAATAATTAAATAAAATCAATAAATACTTAACACTGGCCCAATCTAATCTTATATATATATATATAGTGCATTGTATATTAATAATATATAGATGTATGTTATATCTGTTACACAACATGATTAAACCTCATTCAAATGGACATTCTAAAACTATATCGATCTCATTCGTACGTAACATATTCGAATTATAATCGAGTAATTTCTGAGAGTAATAATTTAAATTTAATTAAAAATAAAATGTATTAACAAATACTTCATTGTACAGTTACTATAACGGATAGCATATTTATGATGTATAGTATTATACATATATAATATATTGATTCTACTTGACATTAAATGGACATTCTAAAACTATATCGATCTCATTCGTACGTAACATATTCGAATTATAATTGAGTAATTTCTGAGAGTAATAATTGTAATTTAATTTTTTTTTTTAATTATTTATTTATAATATATATATAATATATAATATATTATATATATATATATAAATGTTTTTTAGATAGGAAAATAAATAGCATAATATATAACATGGGTTGTGGCTCAGTGCTATAAAGGATGCATTCTAAGCAGAAAGTCGACTTTCGGGATCCCGAGTTCGAATCTAGCTGGAGCTAGATTTATTTTTATGTGAATTTTTATAAGTATGTGTTCGTGTCCTTGCTGTCGAATTCTTGTTATGATCCTTGCCCTTTACATACACATACAATATTAACTTCATATGTATTCATACATATATATATATATATATATATATATATATATATAATATCAAAATATTTAATGACGACATATCTTAAATATATCTAAGTATAATTGCACATTAATAACAAATGAACTACAAACTGATAACTTACTTATGATTATATATGTATTAAATACCAATGCAAGCACTCAACTATAGGTTAATATCAATCAATAACTTATTAATAATATATATCAGTATTTAGAGTGAACAATATATATTTACATTACAAATAAATATATACATATGTAGGTAACACCTGCAGAGAAATATAATTTGTTCATTAACAAAGTCCATATTCAATGACACATTATTAATATACAGTTAATTATCGATAACTCAGAATTCAAGGAATAGAAGAAATGTGTTTGATATACCGAGATTATGAGATATCAAAATGTTGATATATTGCAAAAATGATATACAAACACAAACTTAGAATTCTGACATGTCTGAGATATGGGTGTATCTGAGTTATAGATATTATGATATGTAGAGTTGGCTGTATAAGATATATTGAACAATACAACACAATATATATAAAATATAATGTGTATTAATATTTTAGTAACATTAAATATTATATTCACTGTACAATGTACAATGTACAGTGTACATTGTACATTATGTAGTGTACATTTTACATTAGCTGAACACCACGTGTATACTGTCTAAGTAACGTATATGTTTTTGTTTACCTGTGAAAGTGGGCGTAACCATAATGGATGTCAATCAAGCTGATACTCCCAATGTTTGAGTTCACACGAATGACGTAATAGCGAGTGGTCACTCCGTAATCACGTACGTATTATTACGTAACTAAGGTAACCTAAACACACGGCGATGACCAGAGAGAGGGTGACAACAATTATAATAAGTGGCCTATAGGAGAACAGTTCTGCAATTGTCTATACACTAATCCACTTATTTGTGAAATAAAAATGAACATAGGCCTACTTATAGTTTTGGGTTTATTTAATCTCGGTCGTATTCAAATGATATTAAGAGGTTATGTTTCATCATTGTACAATATACTGTACATTATATATATATATATAAACATTATTCTTCTATTTATGTTAGTTGGTTAATGCATAATCATGCATACATGACATACTTAATATTTTCACAATTGTTGTTTTATGTAAATGTTGTAGGTAATTTTTAATATTTTGAATTATAAAATATAATATTTATATGATATATAAATTATGTGATCGGAAAAATTAACAGGAAAAAAATAATGGAAAAAAATAATAAGAAAAAAAATAACAGGAAAAATAACATTAATACAAATATATTTATAAACACATATTAAGCAAAGTGATCTGTACGTAACATTGAAAGAACATATCCCCATGTTCCTACTCTTGAAAACCTATTTTGGTTTATTAATCAATGCAAATTCTACATATAACATATCAATAAAGCAACATATTCTTACTATATAAATAAAATTAATAGTATTTCATCCAATTCACTTTATTTAATTCGAAAACTTATTGTACATACTCCCTTATACACATACCCTATACACACACGTATATATATATATATATATATATACCTTATATTTTATGTATAGTATATTGTATACATACCAAATATTCCTAAAAATAAATGATGTAATGAATTGTCTAACCTTTTCACAGATACAATATGATTTACCTGCTTAATCATTAATTCCCTTTATCATAAACACAACAACATTTGTATAATAATAAGTTAACCAATTTATAAGTATCTATCTACCTTTACTACTCTCTCAATATATGACATTTATGACCTCATTTTAAAATCCAATTCATCCTCTCCATCTGACCATACTATTAAAAGATCGATAGTACTATATCCCCTTATTTGCATACTATATTCTCATCTTATCTCTCCAGTGGAGTAGTACCCCTCTTGTAAACAACATATTATAACTCTCATTCTTAAACAACGTGTTCCAATCCTAATCTATTATGCAATTACCATCCTATCTCTCAACCTCATATTATTAGTAACATTCTTGAAAGAATAATTGTCCATAAAATACCAAAATGTATATCACTAAACTCCTCTAATGATGTCCTTCAAGTTCAATTTCGTAAAGGTCACTCTACTGAGACAACCCTCCTTCAAATATTATAAACAATATACATGCTAAATTTTCTCCCATACTATATTGTCAAATGGTTCTCCTTGAGCTATATTGCACATTTGACTCTCTTCGCTACGATATTATTATATCAAAACTTGAGATGATTCGCATTAATGGTTGTTCCCTCAAATTATTTGTAGCTATAGTTTAACTCCTACAACCAAAACATAACATCCTCTATTAAATTATATTTGTTATCTTCTGACCCCCACCTTCTACTCTATAATGTCACACAAGGTTCCGTCCTAGGCCCACTTCTATTCTCCATATATATAGAACCTATAATATCTATTATATCATAATTTGCTAGCGTTTCATATATATTATGATGATATCCAACCTATAACTTCCTCACTATATTCACACCTGATAATTCTCAATTAAATGGATAAATGGATAAATGTTATACTAATACTGACTTTAAATACTCCTTTATTAAATACTGACTTCTTTCCAACAATATTCTACTAAATACATCAACAACTGCCTTTCTCAATATAACTACGAACTCCCTATCATTTTCTTCCTTCTACCTTGACAATATTCTTATTTCACCTTCCAATTCATTCATCAATCTTGGTGTCGTTTTCGAATATGATATTTGTTGTCCTATTCATATTGCTAACATTTATTAATCTACAAATTCGAATTATCATTTATGTAGAATCACTGATTCTGAATTAGATGTACTGTAAACATATTACGCATCTCATATGTTCTGTCCTTATTGATTCTCTTGCATTTCCTCTTATTGATTATTGTTCTTCTTTATTATATAACCTTCTTGCTTTATCCAATGCCCCATTAAACATAATTATCATATTATTCGTTAGATCCTATTTTCAATATTATACTATATGACTATTCCTCTCAAATTCTACCAAACGGGTTCCCTTATAAAAAACGATCCCAAATTCGACTCCAACATCCACAATACACGTTCAACTTCCAGTATAATAATAATAATAATAATAATAATAATAATAATAATAATAATAATAATAATAATAATAATAATAATAATAATAATAATAATAATAATAATAATAATAATAATAATAATAATAATAATAATAATAATAATAATAATAATAATAATAATAATAATAAAAATAATAATAATAATTATAATAATATAATAAATATTATATTATATACTTATGTTACATGAATTAAGTTCAACTTAAGTTATGAACTTAAGTTGAACTTAAGTTGAACTTAAGTTACGAACTTAAGTTGAACTTAAGTTGTTGATGTAAGTTGAACGTAAGTTTATATATAATATAATATAATAATAATAATAATAATATTATAATAATAATAATAATAATAATAATAATAATAATAATAATAATAATAATAATAATAATAATAATAATAATAATAATAATAATAATAATAATAATAATAATAATAATAATAATAATATAATAAATATTATATTATATACTTATGTTACATGACTTAAGTTGAACTTAAGTAATGAACTTAAGTTGAACTTAAGTTATGAACTTAAGTTGAACTTAAGTTACGAACTTAAGTTGAACTTAAGTTGAACTTAAGTTGTTGATGTAAGTTGAACTTAAGTTTATATATAATATAATATAATAATAATAATAATAATAATAATATTATAATAATAATAATAATAATAATAATAATAATAATAATAATAATAATAATAATAATAATAATAATAATAATAATAATAATAATAATAATAATAATAATAATAATAATTTTTTATCGAATAGATCTCAAATTACACGGGTTGAAAATTCTTTTTCAAATAGTTCTATTGTAAAATCTGGAGTACCACAAGGATCGGTTTTAGGTCCAATTTTATTTTTATTATATATTAATGATCTTCCTAGTATATTCTCTTCAAAAATTCATATTGATTTATTTGCCGATGATACAAAAATATATTTTTCATACGCATCTGAGAGTGAAAGATTTCTTTTACAAAATAATTTAAATTTATTTTCACAATGGGTAAATAAATGGCAATTAAATATTTCATTATCAAAATGTGCAGTTATGACTTTAGGGAAGGTTACTCCATCAAAATATTTTATAAATAATATTCAATTAGAAAACGTTACTTTTTATAAAGATTTAGGAATAATATTTGAAAATAACCTTTTATTTAATAAAAATATTGATTATATTTGTAAAAAAGCTTATTTTTCTTTGAATTCAATTTTTAGATGCATTACTACAAAATCATCTAGAGCATTATTAAATGCATATAAAATTTATTGCAGACCAATTTTAGAATATGCATCCATAATTTGGTCACCTTTTTCAAAGGTTAGTAAATTTCGTAGTCTCATAGACCAAATTGAAAGAGTGCAAAGATTATTTACTAGACGATTAATTACAAGATGCGTAGGATATACAAATTCATCAAATATTAATTATAAATCATATATAGAGAGATTGGTATATTTTAAATTAGAATCACTTGAACTTAGAAGGTTAAAAATAGATATAACTACAATTTTTAAAATTTCAAATAATTATACAGATATAAATATATCTGATATTCTTAACATTTCGAATAATTGTAGAACTAGAGGTAATTGTAAAAAATTAAATGTAATACATAATTATGATAATACAATTAAAAATATAATTAATAATAGATCAGTTAATATATGGAATTCATTAAATAATAATAAAATCTGTATCTGTTTCATCTTTTAAAAATAAAATAAACAAAATCTGTTTCGACAAACTACTTTTTTTTAACAGAAATTTATAATTTTATATTGATTTATGTTTCATTTTGTATCTAAATTATTGCATTATCTCTTCTGGTTTTTTTTTAATGTGTTTTTGTTATAGAAAATTTAGGTTTTTATATATATATTTCAAATATATTATAATATAAAATTAATAATTCATTATTATTACAGATAAAGTGGGAAGTATTATTTTATTTTTGTTTGTTCTGTATTATATTTTGTTATAAATTTATTTTTGTTATAGAAAATTCGGATTTTTTATATCTATATTTCAAATATACTATAATATAAAATTAATAATTCATTATTATTACAGATAAAGTGTGAAGTATTATTTTACTTTTGTTTGTTCGGTATTATATTTTTGTTTTATATATATTTTGTAAATATGTTTCAAATGTATTATATTACTAAAATACAATATTAATAATTTTCTATTATTTCAGATTATAGTGATAAGTATTATATTATTTTGTTTCGTAATATTATTGGTATGTTTTGTTATTAACTGTTTTTGTATATGTATATTGGTTTATTTTATTTGTAACTTGTTCTGTTTTTATATATATATATATATATATATATATATATATATATGTTTCAAATTGATTATACAATTAAAATATAAATTAATAAAGTACCTACTATTATTACAGATTTTGGTAAGTATTACATTATTTGTTTGTTTCATTCTAGTATTGGTTTATTTGATTTTTAATATGTTCTGTTTATAATATATTTAAAATTTAACATTTAAATATTAAATTATATAACTAATAATTTATTACTAAAACAGGATACAAGATGAAGAATTCTATAAAGTTAAAGTAGAAATTGAATATTTCGATGCCACTTACAAAATAATGTATTTTATTTCTATTTTCGATTATTTTTACGCTATATTTTATTTCTATTTTGATCATTTTTCGTTTATAATTACTATATGATTTATTTCTACTTTCGATTGTTTTTCGTTTATTTTTACGGTAACTGTAAAACGTTTTAATTTCCTTAATTTTTTAATTTCGTATTATTCTTTATTTATTTCTATAACGTATGTTATCGTTAGCAAATATTTATACTTTATACTTTCGATTATATTTTCGGCTATGTATTTGCTTAAATAAATTATCAATCAATCAATAATAATAATAATAATAATAATAATAATAATAATAATAATAATAATAATAATAATAATTAAACGACTTAAGTTCAACTTAAGTTCATAACTTAAGTTCAACTTAAGTTATTGATGTAAGTATTATTATTAAGTTTATATAATTATTTTATTATAGAAAGAATAAAATATTATACTTTTTAATTATTTTGAAATATTGATTTAATTTTTACCTATGCAAATTAATTATAAATTATTATTTTAAATTAATATTTAAGTAAATATACTGTTTTTAATAAATAAAATATTATTTTAAAACCTATAATTATTTAAGTAATCCTATGTATTTTAATATATTATCAAAATCTAATTCAGGAGACTTGTGAACTACAATTTTAATCATAATTATATTGATAATACAAATAGAAATCATGTGAAATAATTGCCCAATATTTAATATATAGCAATTGCATATTGATTAAATATTGTATTCAATATTAAAATGATTATATTATTGAATTTAAGTTTTAAATCTAACTTAAATGAAATTATATAATATATTATAATATATAAGTTAATATTTTGCTATGGTAATACTTATACGCTAATATACTATTATTTATTTTACATATAAACTTACGTTCAACTTACATCAACAACTTAAGTTGAACTTAAGTTTATTTGTTACCATCGACTTAAGTTGAACTTAAGTTCATAACTTAAGTTCAACTTAAGTTATTGATGTAAGTTGAATGCTGGGCTCCCTTAAATTCGAGATAAGCTCATTCTCCTACATTATCACATCTATCTGGAATGAACTCCTCTCACCTATAGATCCATTCAATCTCCCATTTATTGCACTATTCATCTCAAGTCATATCTATTCTCTATCTAATTGCATTATATTATTAGTATATTGTATATTTCATTATTATTACTTCCACTTTGTTCCGTTAGTTTTTTCGTTTTAGTTATTGTGTTATATTGTTTATTATTTATTTTACGTGTACTTAAGAGGAGTGTCATCACTTTGTCATAGTGCCTAATACGCCCTATTTCATCATATATATATATATATATATATATATACTATTAGAGTCTGTTAATATATAATATTAATGTCATAAACAATTATTTAATGAAATTATTTAATACAATATTACATTCTTATATTATAATATTATGTCACGTTATATCACGGTTTATACAAATATGTATAACTCTTTTATAACACATTTTATAACAATTTAGCTACCGTAATAAGTTATAAAATATTAATTAAAATATATATTATTTAATATTATGTATGTATATATATTAGTAATAATTGGTAACATATTTGAATAACGCGGATCTCGAAATGAGACATAACTTGTCTGGGAGGGGACAGCTTATTAGCGTCCCTTTAAATATGAGCACGAGGCCGGCTATTCACGTGATGCGTGGTGTTAACATTACATAATCAGGGGGCGTGTCGTTAAAGCTGTCACACCCCCCCTCTCATGCAGTAGTATACTACTGTAGTGGTTGTAGCTGTTGTAGCGGTAAGTTAATCAAAGTTAGCCGCACACGTAATGGAACCGTTGTAGCGTACAACTGTTCCATTGTTCCCGGGGGGGGGGGTGTGTGCGTCACTTAGCACGTGATAATTTAACACGTGACAATAGGGAGGCTGATGAGGGGATGCTGCGTGTGATGGTGACTGAGGAGGAGGCTGCACGTGATGGGGATTACGTAATAAACCTCATAGATATATCTATCTATAGCATGTGGTATATAGACTATATATATACTATAGATGTGTAGATTTGCTGCAGGTCTCCCGTTGTCAGTAAAGGTTACGTTGTTCTAACGGTATATCTGTCACCTTTAAATCTCCACCTAGTGTTACCTGTAGCCTGCTATACATGTGTGTTGTGTAGGTAGTATTACAGCCACGATCAATGTTGATATATATATATATATATATATATTAGATTTTATACATAAAATATAAACAGATCCAGAAATACAGTTTGGATATTATGATTAATGTGGTGTTTATAATGATAATTCGTATATAACTATACATTTTTGAAATGTAAAAAAAATTCTTTTAAATTATTATTTATATGATGTAAACTAAGTGTTCATTACTAATATATATCACATCAATACGCTTGCTGGTCTTACATTATATATAAATGAATTAGGTGTGTAAACGCTAATACATATTGTATGTACTTAAGTATACTTTTATCTTTAGTGATTTCGATACTACTTATATCAGCTTAACTATTCACTATTCACCAGTAGTTGCGTAGTGAGGGAGTGTGTTATCTTTGTACGATACAACCGTTTCTAAGGTATAATATATTCATAAATATCATTTAGAATAGTGTATATAGATACTGATATAGATCCCGATATGGATATATATATATATATATATATATATATATATTTATACATAGATAATCGATATAAAAAAGCGATTTTTATATCGATGACCTACAATGTTGGTTCTACATATGTATAACTATATAGTTGCATGTAGGTGGTTATCTAAGGTTTTATTTGTATTAATAAAATATAATTTAAAAATTGTTTAAAAATTGTAATTGTTAAAAATTAATATTTATTTTAATTTCATATTTTAGTATTTTTAAAATCTTTGTTTCGGTATTTATATTAATATTTTTAATTAAAATTCATAATAAGGAAATTGGATTAAAATATTAATAAACTTATTTTATTATAATTACTATAGACTACCCGTTATAAGGATATTTTCTAAAGGTAAAGAACTGCCTAAATGAAAATTACTTACTCAATTAAATATATAAATATATGTATTATAGATTTTATTTACCAACAAATTATAGACAAAAATTAAAAATCATTTTTAATTTTTAAAATGTGTATTAAAATTAAAAAGATGTAGATTCACCGATCATTTATATTGAGATACAACACCCATTCCTCATCTAAATAATAATACTGTATATACAAAATTCACTAGATATATAGAAAATATTGAACAATTAAAAAAAATAATAACCAGGATTATCCTGAGGATACATTTTAAAAAGTCAGAACAATATTTATTAAATTGTTTGACTTTTTAAAATTTATCCTTGTGATAATTCTGGTTATTATTTTTTAATAATTTAATAATTTAGAATATCAACTTATTTAATTTATATCGTTATAAACCAATATAAAAACTAATATACAAATTACATGAATTTGTTATTTTATTTGTTAATTTACTTTTCCCTTATCATTTACTTGTTTATATTATTATAATAATTATATAAATGATTTATATTAGATTTATATTTTTATTTATAATATAATTTTTTCTCTTTATATTTCTATAATTCATTTCATATATTTATATTTGTACTATTTACATTTATTTATAGTTAATAATATATGTTTTAGTAATTATCTGTAATATATAGGGGTAGCTGGACGGAATCCGCACATTAAAATGAAATATCCGCACATGCAACGCCAGTAATACTACAAATGCGGTATTGCGCGCGCTCACATTCCAGAGACGCGTGTGTTAATTAGTCGACAATAACAATGTGTGGAATAAACCCAGCTTGGTAGGGATATTCGTATATGTATATATATGGGCATACGCTATATGCTGATGTAAGAATACCTACGTGGTATCGTGTTGGGATACAGATATATATGTATAGAGACATATGCAGGCGTGTATACAAATAACGGGGTGTGTATACGTGAGCTATGTATATACATTAGCTGCATTACTTCACGAGTTAACCTATAAAAGTATATTTTCACTGTTGTGGTTAGGTTGGGTTAAGTTTTAATTGTTGGTGGTTTTTTTAGCTGCATTACTTCTCGAGTGAGCCTATAAAAGTATATTGTCAATGTTGTGGTTAAGTTGGGTTAAGTTTTAATTGTTGGTGTTTTTTTAGCTGCATTACTTCCCGAGTTAACCTATAAAAGTATATTTACACTGTTGTGGTTAAGTTGGGTTAAGTTTTAATTGTTGGTGTTTTTTTTAGCTGCATTACTTCTCGAGTGAGCCTATAAAAGTATATTGTCAATGTTGTGGTTAAGTTGGGTTAAGTTTTAATTGTTGGTGTTTTTTTAGCTGCATTACTTCCCGAGTTAACCTATAAAAGTATATTGTCACGGTTGTGGTTAAGTTGGGTTAATTTTTAATTGTTGGTGTTTTTTTTAGCTGCATTACTTCTCGAGTGAGCCTATAAAAGTATATTGTCACGGTTGTGGTTAAGTTGGGTTAAGTTTTAATTGTTGGTGTTTTTTTTAGCTGCATTATTTCCCGAGTTAACCTATAAATGTATATTTACACTGTTCTGGTTAAATTGGGTTAAGTTTTAATTGTTGGTGGTTTTTTTAGCTGCATTACTTCTCGAGTGAGCCTAAAAGTATATTTTTACGGTTGTGGTTAGGTTGCAAGTCGTATGTGTGTATCGAGGATACGAGATCTGATCTATATATAGATATAATTAATACGAAGAGTAAATGGTAAAAATAGTAAAAACACGACTACCCCGCCCTCCCACCCCCACACCCACCCGCCCTTAAAGGATTTTTGGGCCGATCTGCATTTCGCCATTCATCGAATTATGATTAATCATATGGTTGTGGGTTTTATTATTGCGGGCGTTCCATGTGCGGATATTTCATTTTTCAATGTGCGGACAACGTAACCCATCCATATATAGGTATATCAATGACATTTTTAAAATGTCAGACTTTAAAGTCTACTTGTAAATATATGATATTTTCATTATATCCAAAATATCTGTAATTTTCAAACTCATGTAAAATAGTAATTAATAAATATTTGTAATCCAATTAAAATGATTTATAATCAGTGCAATATCCTCTACGAATATTATAAAAGTAAATCCAAAATTCCAGGGATTTCAATTTCAGAATCCACGAATTTATCATTATTTTATTAATAATTAGTTATTACTTATAAAATTCATTTAATTAAGTATAAAATCTATAATTATAATTTATAAATAAATATGTTATTAAAAAATATGAATTATTTTTAAATTGAACAATGTTTTTTTATATTTATTTCAACATTCAACATAATATAATATGTATTAAATTATATTATGATATTTATATAATCATATTTAAATCATTGAAACAAATAATTTATTTGCATTGTTATTTTCATCAAATTCAAATTAGTACGCTTGGACTATTATATAATATGATAAAATCACTCAAGCGTAAAATAACAATTTCACAAAATATGTGTTAGCAGACTTCCTGTCATTGGTAATATGTAGATTTATATTTTGTGTAGTTATTTTACCAGGTATATAAAGTTTATATTATAAACCTATATGTAGTTATAAATTAAATAAATATAAACTATTATCGCTGTAGATGAGAAATATAATTACGTTTACTTCTAATAATACATATTATAATATTGAAACAGGAGTTCATTGGGAGTTAATTATCCCCATGAAATATATTATGAATTTCATATGATTCACAATCGTTCAATTAAATGATACAGAGATCCTTATTAAATTTATGTATTTACAGCTGTAATTATATATTTATAATATGTATATTACATTTTCTATTCCGATACATACAAACTAATTGTATTTAATTTCCTTATGTAATGTATTATTCATTTTAAATATATATTAAAAAAAATATATTTTAATAATATACAAAATTCATCTTCCAATAATACTTGTACTGCAAAATACTTAAATTATATTCTTATTATTTTGGTATATTTTTATAAATTATTAATCTTATAATTCAAAACAGGTATTATTATTCTTATTAAAACATCAAATATATCTTATATCAAATAGAGTTATTAAAAAAAAGTGTCATTTTACTATTGACAACATTCCAAACTATACAAATGTATTACAATTGTTTAACAAATATTGGTTTAATAAATATATATATTTAATATATGTTGACTATATTTGGTCAAATACACAAAATAAATGTTAAATACAAATACATATTTGGCCCATCCCTGGTATCAATAAGTGTTGATGTATCATAGGAAACCAGTAGTCATGGATCAGAAGTGCTTTTCTCACGTGAACACTAGTACAGTGAGGTGGGTACAATGGGGGGGGGGGGGGTATTACACATGTATCGGTATAGCTCACTATTAACGTAACGTGGATCTGTTTGCAGACCTTGCAAACGTAACCCTTTCTTATGTATCACATATTGTATAGCTAAATATATACTTTTATTAAAGAATATATAATATTGTGCATATTAATTAAGATTAGTACTATGACTTACTGTATCTTATTTGCAATATAGTTTAGATTAATTTTAGATATTTAAATAAAAAAAATAACTAAAAATATTAAATATTGAATTACTAGTAACTTGTTTACAAGACCACTTATTTCCACCTATTTATTTACATGTAAATGTCTATTAATATAACACCAGTCACGAGTGCAAATAAATAAACCGATAAAAAACTAACTATAATATTATATTAAATTAACAATAATATTAATCAAATTTGCATGTCCAGTATTTTGCTATAGCCACCCATAGTACCTCACCCTGTGTCCGTATTTTGAAATCACTGTCTATAGTGTATATCCATCATAATACATTAAGTATACAATACAAATATGTAATATGTCTGAATTGTAATAAAATATACACAATTGTTAATATTTATAAAATTAGATGCATTTTATTTGTATTATATTCATTTTATTACTATACTTATCAAATCCAATGTATAGTTTACCTTTAATAACACATGATAAATATATATCATATATATATATATATATATATATATATATATACACATATTTAATTATACAACTGTATATATTTTATAGCAATATTTACTTATATAATTAGAATACGACACATTTATATGACACCCATTTTAATATAGAGCATTAGCAATAATAGATTATTGTATATTATTATAATATGAAGTATATTTTATTATATTTAAAAATTTTCCCACAATTACATATTTGTATTATTATTATGAAATTATGCTGACTGCTATAATAATAATATTATTCCTATTTAAAATGAATAGATACAATATATTACTTTTAATAAACGTTCTGTTTTCTCAGTCTGAAATAAATAGTTTACTCATGATTGTCAGCCAAAGATGTCTGTCAAGAATATATCTGAAAAGGTCAAACGACTATCTAAAAAAGGTTACTCCACATATCAACTACAGAAATATATCAGCCATACATATTTACCATCATCTCCTCCTCCCGAAGAGAGGCCCCAACCTCACAACGTCTGACTTCAGTTCTACTTGCACTGCAACACATACATCAAGCTCAAGAGGTTGCAGCTTGCTGAAGGGAGAAGTTTCCACTACACTAACTGGTTGATATCTACATTAACAATCAAGAGAACACTCCCAAATGTTTCAATCTCTCTCCGATACCGCAATAATTGTTGAAGACTTCCACGATGAATTTAGCACCGATTCTAAACTCATCAAAAGATACATTAAGGTTAGCTTTATATATAACCTAACTCCATTACGCATTGAATATCTAGACATAATGTTACGGCACTTAGCAGTTATAATACTTATCGCATGAGTCATAGAATGAGTCGTAGTAGAGGTACAATAATAATACCCATATACACATAATACAATAGTTTACATCAGTAACGTTGTTTACCTACGCTACATTATTTACATATATTGTGACATCTCTAGAAATCATAAATAACACAATATATGTAGTTAAATATGGGTATATCAATATTACACCATGTCAAATATATGTTTATAATATTATGTGCTGTTAGATATATTTTAAATAATTTCATTACATATATATTGAAGTAATATATATATATATATATGTGACATAATCTGCTGACATCACACACACACACACACACACACACACACAACCGTACACTACTACTACTACATCGCCATTACATAAATCTGTCACGCCCACATCACTCAGCCCTCGGTCACTGTCTGCACATGACGCAGAACACTCGCGGTGAATGTCTCCTGGAAGAGGTGGTCATCAAGTCTGACATCAGCGAACAACCCAACGAGGTAAGCAGAGATCACTAGTGAGAGCTATAGGCGCTATCTTATTCATTATAATATGTATTGCGTAAGGTATTCGATTAGGATAGGATAGGATAACATTTATTATTATAATTAGAACACAGCACTAAAAGAGAGACACGAATAGTTCAAGACATGAAGGTCAACGTGTTTTACCATAGTAATGCTACGTGTATACTAGTGATGTAAATGATGCTCAAATCTAAAGAATGATACAGTCTCAGTTACCTAAAGTCTCAACTCGGCTCGTTTTGTTAGAGTCTCGGCTCGGCTCGGGCTCGTTTTTTTTCTGAAAATGAAAGTCTCGGCTCGGCATTAAAAACCAAAAGTCTCGGCTCGGCATCAAAAGCTCGGCATCATTTACATCACTAGTGTATACACAATAACGTGTATAGTACAATTATAAAATGTAAATTATATTATATCTATCACTATAGACCCCTATTGAGAGTTACTAACAGTTTTTATTTATTCACCGAATTACTCATTGTTAAAACAATTATCTATTAATAGTGGGAGAGGGGTGAATAGATAGAGAGAGAACAGGCAACAGAGTGAGGTTAGGGGTAGATGTGGGAGAGAGTATAGTTAGGTGTAGAGGTGTGATAGAGACATGGGAGAGAGATGGGTGAGGAGAGAGACTAAATAGAGCTAGGTTAGTATGATATATATGAATGGGAGAGTAAGAAGGGAGACTGAGATAGGGAGATAGAGGGGTAGGATATAGGGAGAAGAGAGGCACATATAACATAGTGATATTAAAGATGAAACCATACTTATGTATATTCTTGCTAATTTACGCAAATTCCTGATTTTTTATAGATCAATCATATCTGATATATATTGATATATATTTGTGAATATTCTTAAAAGCGGTGATTTTGCCACCTCAACTTAATGTAACAATATCTAATTAACTATTGGCAGAGTAAATGTATATCAGCAAAATTAATTATAAATATTTTATAATGCTAGCTCACTAAATTGTATACCTAAACCTCTACTCCATCTTAACTGCTAACCTGTATATTAAAGTAGGTATCCTACTTCAGGCTATAGTCTAAATAATGTTTTTGAATCTGAAATAATAGTCTGCTATCAGAAAATAAAATCGCATGAATCTAAAAACTATACTATAATAAATATGTTCTCCTTATTATATAAATATGTAGCATTATTATTATAAACATATGTCTATCTCTATTAAGTGTGTCACCTAACTCTTGCCACCCATCGTTAGGTGATTGCGAGTTTGAAGAGCGACAGCTTGGAGTCAGCGCTGTATTCGTCGCAACAACTCGCAGCTTAACTTTACACTAGGAAGGAACAACTCGAAGGAGAGAACCAAGAACTGATCCTAAAGAAGGAGAATCTTCAAGGTTAATGATGTGATTCAGAAAACTAACAATGATAAATCTCGTTCTGAATTAAATATAATACTATGCATGTATTGTAATCATGATATGTTTATATACAATACAAATAATTCATTCAAATGGACACCTCGATAATCTATAGATGTATTCAATTTATAAATAAGTGTAGGGCCTATGATGATATAATATAAAATGTATAAATATATATATAAATTTACATTTATTAATCAAAAAATATTAAAAAAATGACTGTAAATTTTCATTACGTTTTACATACTTTTATAAATGTTCTAAAAAGTGTTCAATATATAAAATATATGTAAATATATAATACTACAGCCGATGTAGCTAAAACTCTGAAAGAGATGGAGATGGAGTTACAGAAATTCGAACGAGTGAAAGAGAATGTTGCCATGAAACTGCTAACTACTGAGAAATACTCGCAACTGCCACTCAAACAGGAGCAACAGAGTCACGAAGAGGATTGCGACCATCAGAGAAAGGGTACAGAAATAGTATATCATTTTGTCTTTACATTTTCAATATTCATTTTTAATTATAATTATATTTAATAATAATTTAGATAAGATTATTCAATATTTGTCAAATATATTGATATGAATATTTGCAAAATCTAAATATGTATATATATAAAATTATACATAATCCTAAATTTTGAGATAATACATTTATACATTATATACTAATTTCAACTAAAACTATCACATTAAAACTGGTAATACATTTGGTAAACAGTGAATAATTTGTATTAATCTTTTTTGTATTATTTACCTCATTTATTTATTAATATATCTCACTTTCGAACAATTTTTAAAATAAGACTAATGAATTAATAAATTAAATTCTTACTCTACTACTATAATATCAATACTACCGATTACAATAAAACCTTGCCCTCCCCTTGAAGGAGAATCAGCTCAATACGATGGAGAGAGTCCCTCCTGCACCAGTACGCCCTTGAGAAGGATGACCTTCACACGATCATGTCCTCGCACGAGACGATCAGATCATCATGGCTGCTGTGAGAACAACAGGTTAGGGGGGTCACTGGGAGGTCACCGGGTCACATGGTAGGTAATATGTGGATCATGTGATAACCTAGTCACATGGTAGATGTCAGGTTTGGATCTCGTGGTAGGTAATAGGTCGCGGTCACACGATTACCTGTCACATGATATAAGTTATTGTTGTATTATCGAATAATAATATGCTAATGAATCGATCATGTGACGATAATATTATAACTGGTGATTATATAGTGAAATAATGATGATGGTGATGATGATGTGGTATGCTAACAGAGATAGCTAACATGGTCACATGATCTAATACCATACACACACATACACACGTAAATATACATACATACACATATCCCTATATTAACATACGCATATATAACTTAACCTACATTTTATTTGAGATTTTAATTCGATATTGATAATTAATATTAATTTTTTTTTAAATGATATTTTTTTATAAAATATATTATTTAAATTTATAAATATTATCCTATACTACTATAGTCATTAACACTATTTATTTATAAAACTGCTTTCATATCAATTGTAACACCGCGATATCTGCCAGATTTGTATAGCTTGATATTGGCTGCTTCAAATTATCGTTTTAAAATAGTTACTATATATCGGAATATATAAATTCAAAGATTTAATATTTGATAATAGATAATTTATATATCAAGCATAAGCCATCTGTCTAACTACCTGATATTGGTCTGTAAGTAATGCCATTCACACCTAAACTGCCCTATTTTGATGTTCAATGATATAAAGCTATCTGCACGATATTGGGCTGTATGTGTGGGTTGTAAACATCTTTACATGAAACTCTATTAACTACTTTTACCACTACAAATATTACAAATAATTGTGATATGAATCAATTAATACTATGTTATATCGATTTGTATATGTATGTATGAATTAATACAAATCTAATTAATGTACCTCTATTCTTACAATAATCTGTTATTTATAATTACTTAATTATATTATAATTCATATTATTTATTTATTCCAATTTCATATATATTTCATTATCTAAATTCTCTATAATTAAATAGGTCGTTATGAAGGTGAAAGATGGAATTAAATGTGATAAAATGTCAGAGGCTTCTACCAAGGTCATTCTGGAGTTTAAAGCTCTTTCAAATTAGTTTTATTTGTTGTTATATAATAAACTATAAATAAAGTAATTCATTATTTTGTTTATTTATTGATATTTAATTATATAATTATAATTATTATACAAATTAGCAATAGAAGTTTGTGATTATTTCTAAAAAATAAGTATTTTTATTAATTATTCATACACTTTTAAATTGATGTGTTTTATTTAAATAATAAATACCTATATGTCTCTAATGTGTTAATGAATTATCAAGCTGAATATAATATTAATCTGATAAATTCTAAATTATTTTCTTTAGATGATCTAAATATGTATATATGTGCATGGTAGAATGCATACTATTAGATATACATGTATACATCCTATTACAACTAAACTTACCACCATTAAGGGTGCAATCTGAAGTTAAAATATGTATAATATTTTTTTATTTATTAAGTATTATCCATGTTCATTATATTATTTATCAAATGGTAATATATTTTTTAATTATTTTAGATTATTTCTATCAATATAAAGTGTTTTACAAGATCAATCAAATTAAATATCATATGAAATTGACAAGACTATTTAGTTTAACAAAACTTTGAATGTCATTTTCTCCAGTTTTTACTTTTTCACTTAGTAAACATATGTAAAAGCCTTCTTTAATATTTAATATTGTTAGCTGAAATGTGTACTGTATATAAATAACATGTAATACTATATTAATAGTTACAGGATATTGTATTATACTTTATATTTTAAAATAAATTATAATAAACTTAACATTTTTAATAAAACAATAATTCAACTATTTTAAACTATTATTTTTACATCATTTTAAATAAATTATATTTATATAAAGTCAATACTTTTATATAGTAGAATAATATATATTGAATAAAAAAAGTACTTCATTATCTTTATTAGTTTAGTATCCTTAGTATGTCAACTATAGCTAGAATTAACATGGTAAACCCCAACCCAAGCTTGAACCCTTAATTAAAGTTTATATGTACTTATATTTTTTAATATTGATAAAAATCTGTATTATATATATGGAATTAATCTTTGTACAATTAATAAAATGTATATTATAGTAAATAATTTGGTATATTATCACTATATAATTCTTAATATATTTATTTATTTAACTTGTATACATTAATAACTATGTGTGTAATTTTATATATTTGGCAATTTAGTAAATATAAAATAATTATAAATATTTAAAGTAAGGTTAACAAATGTATGTGATATATTAAACAAGTAATAGCTTTTATCTTACTTCCACATTTTACTTATTCACATGCACAAATTACATACAATATTTATATTGATGACTAATTTTATAAATTTATGATAAGTGAATAACATTTTAAAACATTTATTTCGTTATTGAATATTAATATTTTTCATAAATAAATAAAATTATGTTTAATCAGTGTAGATGATAAGTGAAATGAACGAGAATTGGAAATATTGAATATAGTTTATTATTTATTATCTTATCATATAATGTTAATAACAATACAATGTAATTTATTACGTAATTAGTCTTTTATTTAGTACGTTTGCATAACATAATTCAACATTGAATACACTATAATTAGAATATTTAATCTAGTAGTTAGCATTAACAATAAACAATGAAAATTAATAGTTAACAAGTACAAATAATAATATACAAAGTTTATATTAATATGTATTCATCTAATAATGATAGTAGTATACAACCAATCATTTTTAATATATAATAATTAACATTTTGTAATTAGTTAATATTTTATTTTGAATGGATCATTCTATATTAGTTTGTATATTATATATTGATTGGAAATACAATTATATGTAGTTCTTTGATAATTTGTTTGGGTAAATTATTTGTTTGATATATTAATATATGAATTATTTACCCTATTTACAATTTAGTTTATTTTAAATTATCTCTATTTTGTTGTAAATAATAAATTGATAATTTAATGAGTATTTTTAAATATATAATTTACCAAATATTAAATAGCATTATGTAGATGTTATATTTATTTAAATTAATTTAATAAATAAAATGTTGATATAAATGATCATATTAATATAAAGGTACATTTTAAATAATATGCTGTATCTACTATATGCAAATATGTTTAAACAATACTATTCATAGTATAACTATAGATTGTGCTAATGATGTTAAAATAATATCATAATATAGAGTACCTACATAACTAGTATAATATAGAATATGAATCTTTCATGTGTTTTACAAATACAAATTGTAATTTTATATTAGATAATGCATACTTTCATATTAAGTAAATATTAGTAATATAATAATAAAGTAAATATCAGTCGTTTATTAATATAATAATCAAGTAAATATTAGTTGTTTAGTAATATAATAACTGGATATAGATTAGAACCCCCATGGTTAAACTATATGGATTTCTTGCCTTTATTTATATTTATATTAGTTTGAATATTATTCATAAATTCCACAACTTCCATTATTCCAAAAATTATTAATTTTCTTACTAATATGGTTTATATAGTTATTTAAATTAATTAATATTATTAGTAGTATAATAGAAATATAGATAATGAATATTGCTAGTTAAATATTATTTTGTAAAAAAAATGTGATATATTTATACTTATAGTATTTATATATATTTAGATTAATTGTATTTATTTATAAACACTTCTTTAATATTATTAGAAATGTTATTAGTGATGTTGTTTAAATAATAATAATAATGGTAATAAATTAGTATTAATAACCATTACCACAATAATAACAATGACAATTATAACTAGGACTACCTCCTAATAGGATCAATAAGATGTGATAATAATATATGTAGCTAGATTTGATAGTAAGTGATTTTAATAGATTATCTAAATATGTAACTGGTGTACAGTTTAAAAAATTATTCAGCCTGTTATAGAGTTTTATAACTTATGTCATGAAATGGTGTATACAAAATGATAATGTAATGGTTTGTGAATATGTAGAATGGCAGAGCAGAGTCAACATGTTGAAACTGCAGTTTGTAGGTTTGGGATATATGAATTAGGAACGTAGTAAGATTCATTAGTGGTGAATAATGTATATAATATAATGAGGGTGTTCTAGTTAATAACTTGGGAGGTTGTAAGAAAGTTTAATTGTAGCCTCTAAGTTGCGCTATAGATGTAACATAATCAGTAGGTTTCAGACTGAAGATATTTCTGACTTATATATTTATGCAATCAAAGTCAGTAAATATATATAGTTTTATATCGGTTATAACACCATATTATAGTATCGAGTTGCACTAAATGGGAATTTATATGTGATTCTCTGAGGATTTTAGTAGTAAGTAAGTCGATATAAATTATTATTTTCCGTATATTATATTGATGGTATGACATTGATTATACTTTTAGTTTTATATGATCAAGTGAATCAAAGGGATTTATCGTGAGAAAATATATTTTAATTTATTTGGATAAGTATGTCAATGGCAATGTAAAGTAATGGGAAATTATGAGAATTATATTTAGTATATATGTTGAAGTAGAGATATAAATGTTGTTCAAAGTTGATCTAAAACTTTAATGAAGTTTCAGTACATTTTCATCGTTCAACTTCTAACTCGGAAGTAGTATCTATTGTCTAGTTCAGTAACAATATTCTCTTAGACAACTAATTTTATATCGAATGTAAGCGTATATATTATCTTACATTTTATCAAATTTAATTATATTGTGTAATTCAGTTGAGTAAGTTATATTAGTATATAACCTAGGTAAAAGGAATTCCTTTTATAGCTATATCATCAGCGTATATCGTGTATTAGACAGTAGGGTATCCGTTAATAAGGTCAGCGAGTGGAAACATATACATCGATAACAAATAGATTACCTACATATATGTAGAGACTATAGTCTCTTGGGACACCGACTGTTATTTTATGTGGTGTGGATATTCTATTTTTATTTTAACAGTATAATTTTCTCCGTTTATTACTATAATACCGATCATGGATGTAGTTGGAGATTCATATCAAGTCTATAACAGGTATGCCAGTTTCGGAAAGTTGGGTTATATGAGTATTTTAAAGTCTAGTGCGTCTATGCTGCAGATATATATGAACAATAAGGTGGGTGAACTGATTATGTTCTGCATAGCGTAGTAAGTGCTCAAGAGAAATCATCGCAGTTTCAGTACTGGAACATTCTCTCCTTTGTCTAGTAATATATTGTTATTCAATTATCTATATACAGTCTGTATAATTGTAATATAAAGTAGTGTAAGTGTGATATAGGGCGGTAATTTATAAATATATATATGTCGGCAGTTGATCTTAAGAATGGAGAATGTATAGATATTTGTAGTTATTCAATGATGGTTTCAGTCATTAGTGAGAGGTCAATAATGTATTTTAATATCACGGAAAGAATAATGGAAATATTTGTTGTGACAATTAGTCTAATTGGATCATTTGAGTGCAGGTTTTTTCAATAGTAATGATACGATGAATATCTGAGAGTGGTGGTTGTGAATAGTTTGTTAGAAAATATAGGAGCGATATGTATGGTTAGCTATACCATTAAGTGGGGTTATTATTTTCACAAAGTATATCATCAGATATGCCAAGACCTCCTATAACGAGGTTATAGGAGGTCTTGGTATTATCAAAGCGGGCTTAGGTATTATCAAGAACTCCTATAAATTCGATGTTATAGGAAGTATTGGTATTAATTATCCAGAGTGAAAAATGCTCTACCTCATACACACACACACACACACACATATATATATATATATATATATATATATATATATATATATATATATATATATATATATATATATATATATATATATATATATATATATATATATATATATATATATATATATATATATTAACATTGACTTATATTGTAACCATATACAAGCAATACATCCTATAACCTCAAGTTTTCAACCTAAAGTTTTTAGAATTTTTTGATACAAGGCAAAGATAGATAACGACCAACTATCTTCGTTATATATACATCATATAACCTATTATATATACAGGGATTATATGAGGTAATGGTTCTCATTGAGAACCACAACCATTGAGAACTTCTCAACGGATCCAATCACTGTTATATAATTATATGTATATGGATCCAATGCATTACATTGTCTATGTATAATATTTATAACTTGTAAGGATCTTTGTAAAGATCTTTGTAATTAAGGATGTTTATCAAATAAATGTTTATTAAATTCTCAAATAATTGTTTAATTACACTTTTCTTGTGTTAATATAATATATAAAGTTATATATACATATATAAAATAATAATAATATCAAGGTTTCATATTAACCCTAAAGTATATTCATTATATTTGTTTTAACGAGTATTTAATACATAATTCATGAATTAGGTGAAGCGAATTTGTTTATATTTTATAAACTTAGTTTAAAACTATAATTATTATAGTAATATATTATAATAATATAATTATTGTATCTAAACTAAAGACACATATTTGTAATAAAAAAACTATTTACAGTTCACAAATATAATAATATTGTAATAATATCGGTAGTTTACTATATATATTATATATTATATATAGTAAACTTATTTTAAAACTACTTAAAATCATAGTTGGAGCTGAGATTTGTTTTAAATGGATTATTATAATCATTATATTTTAAATAAAATAGTATTTAAAAATAAAAGTTCCAGCTCTATTATAGAATCCCGCAGGTACTTTAAATAGTATTTAAAATAATTAAATTGTCGTTCTAATTAGTAATTACTATAATAGTAATAGTAACTATTTAGAAAGAAAATTTAATTTAATTATAATCATTATAATCATTATAATAATGATGTAATTATAAATAATAATCATAATAATGTAATTATAAATTATAATTATTATATATTATATATGTAACTTTTCTATTATTTTAATTAAATTTAATATAATATTACATATGTAAATAATTATTAGGATCAAAAGAACATTACGATCAACGGACAATTTCAACGGACATCTATATCCGTTGAATGTCCGCTAGTGTCCTAAAATGTCCGTACTATTATATACTATTCTATGTATATTTATACGTGTCAGTTGATCGTAATGTTACTCTTATATACTATTCTATGTATATTTATAGATGTACTCTAAGGTGGAGTGAAATATATGTTTTTTCGAAAATTGATATTCACTGGTTACGGTTAATAAGAGGAAGTATTAATAAGTATAAATCCGAAGTTTTGTTTAAAACTGATACCTGCAAGTTATTACGATATCAACTAGAAGTTTAACATGGGGTAGATAGCATGTTTTAACATTGAGGACATAGGAATCAAATTCAATCGATTTTTTTGAACGTATACATTATTCAAATGTAATGAAAGTGATGTATATGGTTAATAAGCATGACTATAGCAGTATTTAACAAAAAAAAATTGAAAAAAAATAATATTTCTATTTTTCCTAGTAAATATAGGAATAATATTTATAATAATAATAATAATAATTTAATTAATTATAAATACTTTATATTAATAAAACGACTTAATTATTAATTATTTACTATTTTATATAGTCATATATATAATGTTACTATATATATATAAGATATATGATATATTTATTGGTATATACCACAAAAACTTAACTTATTAAACAAAATAACGATTTAATATTATGAAATATGTCCAATTATATAAATGTGCCTAGAATTTTTTTTGTAACTTATTTAAAAAAAAAATATTGCTATCTTATGTGGAAATATATATTTTATGTGATTTTAATTTTTTACGCATATCCAGACATTATTAGTAATTTTTAACTCATTTGTTAGCGTAAATATTTTCGATATAGCGTTTTATAGTGTATAATATAGTATATTATGGTATAAAAAGCGTACTAGGTTCTAGTATACCATAAATTATAAAACCTATACCAAAATGTTTGTCATTCAATAAGCTATAGGTTGCAGACCAGTGAATATCAATTTTCGAAAAAACATATATTTCACTCCACCTTAATGTACGCTGATCGTAATGTTACACTTATAAACTATTCTATATATATTTATACGTGTCCGTTGATCGTAGTGTTACTCTTATAAACTATTATATGTACCCAGCAAATATTTTCAAGATAGACTGCTTTAATAAATAACTATTAAAATCTGCTATAATTCTGCTTTAATAATCAAAACATATAAGATATATTTAAATCTGATTTAATTATGGTTAAACTCTGCTTTAACTGCTGATTCTCTATATTTAAAACGTTTTTAAAGCAGATATATACTGCTTTAATAAATAACTATTAAAATCTGCTATAATTCTGCTTTAAAAATCAAAACATATAAGATATATTTAAATCTGACTTAATTATGGTTAAACTCTGCTTTAACTTCTGATTCTCTATATTTAAAACGTTTTTAAAGCAGATATACACTTCTTTAATAAATAACTATTAAAATATGCTATAATTCTGCTTTAAGGGGATACCGCACCACGCACGCCATTTCACGCATTTACATGTTAATATATAGGAATTACATAGCATCATTCAAAGTTACTTTTAGTTAAAAATTCATTGAATCCAAGTAATTATTTTTATATTATATTGATAATATATACATCTACAACTCTCAGATAGCTTTTTTTTTAAAATAATTTATTTCATATATAAAATATATTAAATATTATGTATATTTTTGTAATAAAATATTTTCATCATTATTGTCTCTTTTCACTTACTTTTAATTACATTTATAAAATAATGGCTCTGTAAGTTATTTATACTTATACTATTTATATATAGCCACAAAAATTAGTAAGATACCTATAATAGTTTTTTCTAAAAGTGCATTTATATTCAACTATGTAGTACAAAATAATTATTCTGAGAAAAACGCATCTAAAGTTTTACTAATTAAAAATAAATTATTATAAAATAAAGCAATAGTTGTATGTTATCATAGTAAATTATATACATAAAATGTATTTATGTATAGCTGATATATATATATAGATATATGATAAAATAAATCAATAATTTATAATATGTGTAAATTCAATAAATAAATCAATAATATAATGTTTATAATATAATATATATATATAGATGTGTAAATTCAATATATAATTCTAAATTGTAAAATACATTCAATTATACTCTCTTCACTTCTAATTTGAATGTGTTGATCTATATTCTGCATTGTCCTCTGTGCTCCAAATTTATATGCCAATATGTGTAATAATAAATGTAAATAATACTAATGTAATATACATAAATATATAAAACAATATTATATTGAATATAAATAAAAAAAAATTTATTTGAAAAGTCAAATGTAAATCTAATATAAATGCTAATAATTATATACAAAGAACAATTTTATACTACTTATTATATAAAACTAATATATAAATGAAACTAGCTATAAATATATATAAATAATATAGATATATATGGAAATAAATGGTAAAGGATATAAAAACGTAAATTTTAAAATGAAATGACATACAGAAAATAAAATATTTTATAGCATCTGTTTATTAGCTTTTCTATTGGTTTATAATATCACATGATATATGTTTACAAAGATAATAATATAGAATAAATAGAGATTTATAATTCGGTTTTTAAATTTTTTAAATTAACAATATATAAGTATATAATGTTATTAAATAAAATGTAGGCATTATTATAAAATTGTGCATGTAGATTTCAAACAAAATGATAAGCCAACATTATATATTTTAAAGGTGCACTATAAAATATACTTTTTATAGTATTTATAGGCCGTTTTCGATCATAATATTTTGACAGGTACTACATAATATATGATAAATTAATATTATTGAATAATATTTTTTATTTAATTTTTTTTATTTTCTCTGATTTAAACAGTGCGGTATCCCCTTAACAGGTGGTAATAGTTATATGTTCAATTTATTATAAATAAAAAAGTAAAAAAATACAAAATTAACAATTATAAAAATATATATAGATAGATAGATAGATAGATATATTTTATTGGATTCATTAATTTCGTTCTTTTTTTTTCATTTATTATTCTTTTTAGTTTCTTTCTTCGTTTCCAAATGGCTTCAAAATAATACCTTGATCTTTTCGGGTTGTTGCCAGTGATTTATTCATACATGGGACAGGAACAGTGATTGTTTAATCATAATAGTTAGCTATATATTTCGTATTTACATAAAAGATAATAATAAATAAATAAAATACAGTAGATAGACACAATTTGACATTAACAAAAATCAAAATCAAAATAATAATAACAAAAATAATCCATACATACATATATATTTGATATAGATTTTTTATTTTATTTATTTTTTTTTTTATTTAGTTTTTTATAATATGTTAATTTTATTAAATTAATTTTAAATTCATTAATTTTTTAATTTATCTATAATATAATTCATCATTGATTAACATATTTTTTACTCTTTTCTTGAACAAATTTTCATTTTTTATATTTTGTATATTTGTTGGAAGTAAGTTCCAAAGTTTTGGACCTTTTATTAGTAAACTATTTATTGTTCTTGTTGATTTTGAAATTGGTATAGTATACGTTTTATTTGTTCGTAGAGTATATTTATTATTATTTTTTGTGTGTATTTTAGTTAAATTTGTTGGTAATTGATTATAATATTGTTTATGCATATATATTAGTGTATTATAATATGTTAGCTTATCTAATCTAAGTATTTTATTTGATGTGAATAATTCTTTTGTATGATCTCGAAATTTTCTTTTATTTATTATTCTTAAGGTTTTTTTTGAATAATTGTTGTATTTAGGGTATTATTTGAGAATGTATTTCCCCAAAGTATATTTCCATAGTTTAAGTATGGTAGGAAAATATTATTATATATTATTATCAATGAATTTGTTTTAATGAATTTGCTCAATTTTGAGATTAAAAATTGAATTTGGGAGAGGTTGTTATTTAATTTAATAATATGATTTTTAAAATCAAGTTTGCTATCAAGAATTATACCAAGATATTTATAATTATATACGTTATTTATTAATGTATCATTTAATGAAATAATATTTGATATTAATACAATATATTATTTAAATATAAATAGAGGATAACTAATCTATGAATAATAATAATCGATTAAAAGAGTAAATAAAGTAGTTGTTGTTATTAAATATGTAAACAGTAAGTGAACATTATCTTTGTGATTAATATATATTTGTTGTTGATTTTAATTTTGATAATCATACAATGTAAACAAATACTAAAATAAAAAAAAGAATATAATTTCAAAACCAATGTAATATATTTAAATATTAGTAGATATTAATATTTGAACAATACTAATAATATAAATAACACACAAATAAATAAATACGCACCTATATTTATAATTATAATACAATTAAACGATATTTAAAATCTAATCTGTGAATAACACGTCTGTAATTTGGTTGCTATGTAAACAAAGTGAAACTAATACTAATAATTATAATATATACAGTGATAATATACAATAATAATAATAGTTATAATATATACAGTGATAATATACAATAATAATAATAATTATAATATATACAGTGATAATATACAATAATATAAACAGTTAATAAATAGTAGTAATTAAGACATATCTTCTATAATGCCCTCTATGTAAGGACCGTAATATATGTTTGGATATTTATTTGAGTTGAAATTTATCATTTCTGTTTTACTAATATTGAGTTTTAACTTATTATATTTATACCATTTTTCTATTTTTATTAAGGTTTTTTTAATTAAATTTGTTAGTTCTATATTATTATCTGCTGTAAAAGTTATAGCAGTATCATCTGCATATACTGTAAATTTTACATTATTATCTTCTAAATATAATGGTAGATCATTGACATAAATTATGAATAGTAAAGGGCCTAGTATGGAGCCTTGGGGTACACCGATATCATTAGTTATAATATCAGATTCTGTAATGTTAACTTTAACTAGTTGAGTTCTATTATGTAAATAGTTTTTTATCAGTTTAAGAGGAATCCCTCTAATTCCATATTTATCTAATTTGCTAATTATAATAGAATGATCAATAGTATCAAAGGATTTACTTAAATCTAAAAATAATGTATTTATTGCTTTATTTTCTTTTTTATTTTCCATTATATGGTTGTAAATATCTAGTGTAGCTTGAGTGGTATTATGTTTTTTAAGGAAACCATATTGAGTAGTATTTATTATGTTATTATTTTGTATGAATTGCATTAGTCTATTATATATTATTTTTTCAAGTATTTTCGATAGTTGACTTAAAATTGATATTGGTCTATAGTTAGATATAATATTGATATTATTTTTTTTATGAATTGGTTTAATGGAGGATAGTTTCATTTTTAAGGGAAAAGTTCCTGACGATAAACATAGATTAAAAATATGGCTTAATGGAATCAATATTATGTATATATAATCAATCTTAATGGTCAATGTAATCTTTTGAAATTTTTAACAATTTCATGTTTAGATAATCAGTGTCTAGAGAAGTCTTTGATTTATTATTTTGTATAATAGAATTTATCTCATGTGTTGATGTGGGATGAAGATATATTGATTTAGATATTGGTGTAATGTTAATTGGGTTGATGTTATTTATGGGAGAGGTGAATTGATTATTTATGGATTGACTTGTATTTATAAAATAAGAGTTAAATGCATTTGCTATTTGTTTATCATTATTGAATTTATTTTCGAATTCATCTATTATATAATTTGGAGATTATTTAATTTGCTGTTTATTTATGAGGTTATTTATTAAATTCCAATTTTCTTTAGTAGATATACTATTTTTTATTTTACTATCTATATATGATTGCTTTGCTTTTTTAATATTAAAGGTTACTTGATTTCTTAATTGTTTGTAGTTATATAAGTTGATTTCATTTTTATTATCTAAGTAAAGTTTATATAGAATATACTTTTTATTAATGTCTCTTTTTATTTTATTTGTTATCCAATTTTTTGAAAGAATATTTGAAGATATTTTATTTGTAAGTAGTGGGATAAATTGGTTAATTATTGATGTATATATGGTATGAAATTTGTTGTATGAGTTTTCAGCATCATTGTCTTCGAGGACCGAATCCCAATTCGTATTTTTCAGTGCATTAATAAATCTTTTAGTATTATTTATTGTTATTTTCCTTGTTTTAATTTCATTTGAGTTATTTCGTATTTTGGTTTTTATTTTAATTATTGTATATATTGGGAGGTGGTCTGTCAAGTCTTCTAAGAGTATTCCACTATTATAAATATTTGTTGTGTTTATATTAGTGTAAATTTGATCTATAGTTGAAGTGTTACTTTTATTGAATTGGGGTCTAGTGTTTTGAAGAATTTGAGGCGTTAGTCCTAATTGATTTATTAAAATGTTTAATTGAGATGGTTTGGGATCATTTGTTATGATATTAAAATCACCCATAATTATTAAATCGTGTGAAATATATTTATGAAATTTACTATATAACATATTTATAAGATCTGCAGTTTTATTGAAAGGGCTATTATAAAGGCATGAAATTATTATTTTTTTATTTTTTTTAAGTTTAATTTCTATTGTAAGTGTTTCTAAATAATCTTTTATATTAAAAGTAAGGTCTTTTATAAGTTCATATTGAATATCTTTTATAACATATATTGAAACACCACCACCTCTACATTTATTTTGTTTCTGTCTATAGTTTGTTTGATATGTGTAGTTTGTTATATTATTATTGAAGTCATTATTACTATTTAACCAGGTTTCAGATAAACATATAATATGAGGTTTGATTATTAAAGTATCTATAAATTCTCTTAATTTATCCAGGTTTTGAGTAAGACTTCTAATATTTATGTGTATAATTATCAGATTATTTTTATTTATTATTAATTCTTTTGTAATACTATTAAATTGTTGTGTTGTTTTGTATTGGTTTGGTATCATATTATATTTAATCATCTCGTTTTTTTAGTTCAATTATTTTAAAAGTATCATTTCTATGCCGTACTACATATTTATTATTTATTGTTGATTTATTTTTAGCCTCGATAGATAGTTTTTTGATAGTATCCAACTCAACTTTATTGTATTCTTTTGATATGCTTATATTTTTGAATTTGGAGTTTTTTAATTTGTTTGCATTTTGTATTATATTATTAATTTCTATTTCAGAGTTTAAAATAATTTTTAATGGCCTGATGACATTATCATTTTCTTGATATTTTCCTAATCTAAAATAGTTTTTTATATTATAATTTGTGTTGACTAGGTCTAAAATTTCTGTTATATTTTTTTTTCTTCAAAATTTCTTGTTTCGTAATTAGAATCTATTGTTTGTTTAACATTATAGAGTATAATAGTTTTATTTCTTATTTCATTTAACTTTTTTTCATTTAGGGTTTTATTTATAGTCGTTGATAGATTTTTTTGAAGTGTATTATTGAGGTTAATTTTAGTGATCTCAGCAAATGTTTTAAGATCAGATTTATCAGCTGCTTCATTTAGTTTTTTTATTAGTTTTTCTTGATTTTCTATAACTATAGTCAATTTTTCATTATTTATAGTTAATCTGTCATTATTTATAGTTAATTTTTCAATTAAGCATTTGAGATCAATTTTGTCATCATTATGCTCATCTGTTACAGATATCGTTTGTTTTTTTTGACGAGCCATTTTAAGCTTTATATCAAATATTAAGCTTTAAATTTAAGCTTTATATTAAATTCTAAATATCACTAATATATATGTTGTTAAAATATATTTACTTAATTAATTTATTGAATAAATAATAAGAGTTTCTCTAAATTTAAAAGATGCTTTTTATATAATATATGTCACACTAATTTATTATGAAGTACCTAGGGTTTATATTGGGTATATTATATACTGTATTTATTATATCAAATATACAAATATATAGCAATTAAATTATATTACTTCATCTTATATTACAACAAATTAAATATTATAGAAATAACATAGTATAATAATAATAATAATAAAATAATATGCAATATTTAAATATTAAAAATACAATAGTAAAAATATCCAATATAAGTATATTTAATAAATACAATTTATATATATATATAAATGTATTAATGCAATATATATATATATATATGTTTTAATTTTATGATATTTAACAATACTAGGAATTTCAATAAATATCTTTTATGGCTTTTTTATTGCATTTTCAATTATAATTTAAAAATAATAATAAAATACATAAAATGTATATATACCTAAATGTATTTATACAATATAATAATAATAAAGAGTTGGTAAATAAGATTAATATGATATTAATACAATATATTATTTAAATATAAATAGAGGATAACTAATCTATGAATAATAATAATCGATTAAAAGAGTAAATAAAGTAGTTGTTGTTATTAAATATGTAAACAGTAAGTGAACATTATCTTTGTGATTAATATATATTTGTTGTTGATTTTAATTTTGATAATCATACAATGTAAACAAATACTAAAATAAAAAAAAGAATATAATTTCAAAACCAATGTAATATATTTAAATATTAGTAGATATTAATATTTGAACAATACTAATAATATAAATAACACACAAATAAATAAATACGCACCTATATTTATAATTATAATACAATTAAACGATATTTAAAATCTAATCTGTGAATAACAAGTCTGTAATTTGGTTGCTATGTAAACAAAGTGAAACTAATACTAATAATTATAATATATACAGTGATAATATACAATAATAATAATAGTTATAATATATACAGTGATAATATACAATAATAATAATAATTATAATATATACAGTGATAATATACAATAATATAAACAGTTAATAAATAGTAGTAATTAAGACATATCTTCTATAATGCCCTCTATGTAAGGACCGTAATTTATGCATGGGTGCCTCATTATATATTCTCTATGGCGTAGCATAATTATGACATCATTTACCGAATAGACTTTGGGGGATGTTGGTATAGGTGATGTCGGGGTAGATGGGGATATTGGTAGAGAGGGTATGGATATTGAAAGTGGAGAAGGGAGTGAGGATAGTGATATTGGTTGAGAGGGCGTGGATGGGGATATTGGTAGAGGGGGTATGGATGGGGATAGTGGAGGAGGGTGTGTGGATAGGGATATTAGTAGAGGGGGTGTGGATGGGGATAGTGGAGGAGGGAGTGTGGATGGGGATAGTGGAGGAAGGGGTGCTGATGATGCTGATGGCATTTGGAGGTTTCGTCTAAAACGCCATAAATTCTCCGCGTCTTACCTAGCTTCTTTTATTGATTTAAATATCCCAGCGTCTAATTTACTTCTGTAGATATTTAAATAATAATTAAACATATATATATAAACTATATATAAACTATGAAATACGCAAAATGCGAAAAATGTTGAAGACGTTATGTAAAGTATGCATAAATAATGATTTTACAAACTTAAAATTCTTGAATTATATTAAATCTTATTGATTGTAATTATACAATAAATAAACATTATACTTATTTTAGTAATCGTAACTAATATGATATAAATATATTATACATAAGAGTGTTAAAGTATACCTTTAATCAACATATAAATATATTATTGTATTCAAAGTAATACATTAATATTTACATACAAACTTAACATTTAACAGTTATTTTAAAGTTAATTTATTCTTATCCATGAATATTAAAAAATAAACTATATTAAAAGTAATCAATATGTAATTTTAATTATAAATAAACTAACTTAAATCTAGTGCATTCCACCGCCATCTTCAACATTCGTATTTCAGAAATTTCTTGTCGGCGTGGTTTAACAGTAACACTTACAGGCCTTTCCACAACTGGGAGTAGATCGAGTTGACGGTCACTCCATCCAGAATAAAAATTATTTTCAAACGTTTAATTAATATATATATTTTATTTGTAATTGATGTACGCTCTGGAAATTTAAAATTAGGCATATTTACTGAATATAGAACTAATGTTTATACCGGGTTTATACCTATATATCCAAAGACTATTATATCTGCAAATACCCCTACATTCTATCAATCATTTATATATTTATCAAAACAATCTTGCTCATATAATAGTTTACTAATTAACTAACATGATATCTCACGTAGACCTTGCATCGCGCATACAAACTAAACGATCATGTATACGCTATTTAATGGATCGTAATCTTCTGCATGCACTGTGATATGTGTCACTGCGATATGTCACTAGTTCAACGGAAAAGTATATCGGATGAGTGGGCATGGAGATGTCCGATATGCGCCCGATATATCACTATTCAGCGGGGAAGTTTCTTCCAGCGTGCCCGGATTTCACTTAATATATATATCATGATAATATTTTATTGGATTCATTATCAGTCACTATCAAGACGGCATCAATGTCAACGGGAGTAATAAGTAAGTCGGTCGCGCAGGTTTATAACTATATAATTATATATATATATATTAATTATATTAATTATATATATATATATATATATATATATATATATATATATATATATATATATATGTGTATATGTGTGTATATGTGTATATATGTGTGTATGTGTGTATATTAGTGATCTAAATGAGCCAAAATTCCCTGCTTCGATAACATCAACAATTTATATTGCGAAACAATTGAAAAATCCTAAATTGTCGCTTATAAAATCATCACAAAATATGTTTCGTAATATATATAATTCAATTATTAAAACTTTATTAATCATACTAGATTATCAAATTTGTTTATCAGATTAGATTTTCATATTCGACTGCGAACTAGATTTTTATACTTGATTCGACTTGTCGGATTTGATTACAAAATTAGATATGCCTACTATTATCATATTAAAATAGATTTTCTTATCGAAAACAATTATCATACTAGATTATCAAATTTGTTTATCAGATTAGATTTTCATATTCGACTGCAAACTAGATTATTATACAATTAATTTAAAAATAATAACTAATACATAATAATATATGTTATTTTAAATTATAATATTATATATTATAATTTATAATATGTTATGTATATATCATATTATAAGTTAATATATATGAGTGATATTCACTAATATGTGTATGAGTGTATGAGTGTGAGTGTGTGTGTATATATGTGTGTGTCTAAATTCTAAACGTGAGTTTTAGTTTAATATAACTCATGTAAAGGCTGAATTATAATACTGATAAGTAAACAACATGTTATAATATAAATTTATAATATATATTATATAATATCTAATATTTTAATAATTTAATACTTAGAAGTCATTGTAAGATTTTTTCAATTAGTTTTATTGAATATCATTGACACTATATAAACTATGAGCATTCTATAGGATATATATTGAACTAATATATGAATCTAAACATTAAGTTGAATTAAGTTAAATATCCTCTACACAGAATCATCACTATCACTGATGTTATTATACTCTAGTATCCTATATACACAACAATGTAAATATTAAACAAGTATGTATATTATATCAAGCATGTATACTATATCAAGTTCTCAATCAAAATAATTATAATTGTTATATAATTATTATATAAATAACAATGTTTAATAAAACAAATCAAATAATTGCATTTATCTTAAATAATAATTCTACCAAACGAAGCGCAATATATAGTTAATCAAAATATATACTAATTAGATATATATATATAGAGTTGTTATAGATAATATTATAGTTGTATATAGTTATGTTGTTTTATGTATCATGTATTTCAATATCATATGTATTGTGTTCCATATGTGATCTACCATAAAGCTTTCAAACCGCTTAGGATACCTTTCGGCTAGCTGTGGTATTCCCTGAGGTAGACATATTCTTAGATTAGATAACAGCATCCTATATAATACATTATCTATAAGTGGGTCCATCTAGTGGGGGGTAGAGAATCGTTGTCATATTCACACCTCTATTAGTATTGTATTCATGTTAATTATATGATTTTATATCAATTTAAAAAATGAATATAAATACAAATAATATGAGTATGAAATAAATGACTATTAATATTACTATATATTCAAAATATCTTTTTATTAATTTGGCTTCACTATCAAATTCGTCGAGGAACTCACTACATTCATTCACTATCGTGTGGATGTCGGTGTATACCTCAGGTGTAGGCCTAATATAGAACTAGGATAGTAGGGCATACTGGGGTGATGGTGATATGTCGATTATTGAGATGTTGGTGATGAGGGATAGTGGGGCGAGGGTAAGGGTGGGATTGGGTTGATGGGGATGTATATGATGGTGAGTTAAGTGATATTGAAGGGATGGAGAAATGAGGTTGTTGAAAGGGTGAATGATATGAAAGTATGATGAGTGAGTGATTGTTTATCCAATATAGATAGAGATCAATTTTTTGTATCTAATGGTTTTAATAAGATAATTTTGTTTGTTGTTTTAGTTTTTAAATACTTATTTTGTATTTTATATTACAATTTTTTTTAAATTATGTTTGAATAATTATTTTTTTATGTGTTTGTTAAAATGTTATATATTTTTTACAATATAAAAATAAAAACAAGTTAAAGTAGATAATTTAATTATCTTTATACTACTCATATTTCAATGATATCCTATCAATATAATAAGAGCCTTAGAAGTTTTACTGATACAGTTCTCCTTAAATTGAGTATAAAGTAAATAATGTTATTTTAACTAATATTTCAAAGTAAATAGTTATATTTTCACATATATTTCAAGCTCTATATATATATAAGATCCATCAAATCTCATAAAAGATTCATGAAATATATTCAACAATTAATCTAAGGTGGCAACCAGTAATACTAATATTGTTTGTCATTATTATTTTATTTATTGATTTCCGTAAGGTTTATTCTATTTTATTTTATTATTAATGGGATTTATAGTTTTACCTACTTTTGTTATTTGTATTCTATATATACACTTTTGAGAAATCATTTATGATTTATTTCAAAAGTGTGCCTCTATTGGGGTTTATGATCGAGAGATCATTTCACGGTGACACCCCGATTATGAGATCAATCCTTCCTAGTGACTCTAGCTGTACAAATATAGGGCATTATAAATATATTTCATTAATTTAGATATTATTAACCCTTTAAGTCCAATTAATTTTAAATAATATTGCACATATAATTATTGTAATATAGTGAATATTTACTTCGATAATAGATTTTAGATGAATTATCAAATATTTTAATAATGTGTTTACAATTACCTATTACTAGATCACGATTATCAAATCACTGATTTTAATACATAATTTTGCGTTTGTTTAAAAATCGCGAAGATTTTGAACAGGTACCAAATAATGTAAACATTTAAAATAGCATTCTCAACTATAGATAGAGAGAGACTACACTACATTATAATTCTCACTTTAAATAAGTCAATTATCGCGCTGAACGATATATAATATTTTACCTATATACGATTCATACCCACACTTATACCGCATATTCATTACTACGCGCTGATCTAAAGATAATTCATTCGCACACACATGTACACTAATATACACTACATAACATTCCTCTCGGCCAACAGTTTTTTATATACTGAATATAACCTAAATACTCTATATAAATAAGGTCACTATTACCCTCGCTATTGTGTAAAACCATAACGGTTTGGGGGTAACCCTTTGTTGATGTCCTCGATCATATATATCATATATTGTCTTCGGAATCATATTCCGAAGAAAATATTATAAAGTGTTGATCCGTAGCGATCGGCTGTGAATATCTTATAGGTATTATATCCTCCATCACTGCAGATACATCAGCAGTGATGGAAACATCTTCATTGATGGGTACACCACCCTTAGAAACGCTTGAGATGTGTTGATCCGTAGCGTTCGGCTGTGAATATCTTATAGGTATTATATCCTCCATCACTGCAGATACATCAGCAGTGATGGAAACATCTTCATTGATGGGTACACCACCCTTAGAAATGCTTGAGATTTGTTGACCCATGTTGCTTTGCTGTGAATATCTTATAGGTATTATATCCTCCATCACTGCAGATACATTAGAAGTGATGGAAACATCTTCATTGGTGGGTACACCACCCTTAGAAACGCTTGAGATGTGTTGATCCGTAGCGTTCGGCTGTGAATATCTTATAGGTATTATATCCTCCATCACTGCAGATACATCAGCAGTGATGGAAACATCTTCATTGATGGGTACACCACCCTTAGAAATGCTTGAGATTTGTTGACCCATGTTGCTTTGCTGTGAATATCTTATAGGTATTATATCCTCCATCACTGCAGATACATTAGAAGTGATGGAAACATCTTCATTGGTGGGTACACCACCCTTAGAAACGCTTGAGATTTTGCGAAAATCAATGTTTGGCGATAAGACATTTTTTTAATTTCTTTTTAAAGATATTAATTGATAAATTTACATACACACACTCACACATACACACACACACACATATATATATATATTTATGTGTGCTGTATGTGTATTTCATACATATACATAAAAGGTGTGTATTAAAAATGTATACACACAGTATATAAATTTAGTATATATTTATTAATTAAATGGTGTCATTGTATAGGGAATACTCACTATATATTTATTATTTATTAACATATGTGTGTGCGCACAATGTACGTTGCACATACGCGCACATTCACACATGCTTTCTAATATATATTATATATTTTATATAATAAATTCTTAAATAAAAATGTAACATCTATGCCAAATTCTTTAAATGCTTTAACGAAATTTGACCCATTATCTGTTATTGTAGCTTGCAATTGAAAGTGATCTATTTTATATTCCTCTCTGATCACATCGAGCATGTAACCAATTTTATCGTATGTGTGCGCACCTTTAAATCTTCGACAGGCCAAGTAAGCACTATGCCTCTGAAGTTCATTGTCTATCTGTAATGTTGGTATATATATATAAATAAATATTTTAACAAACGAAAATAATATTTACCCAATGAACGGTTATTCCAAGAAATGATTTGTGTTTGCTAGACCAAATATCAGCAGTTAAACATACGTATACATTATGCAAGTATATGATCAATCTCTCTTTAACTATATTATATTTAGATTTCAAACTTCTAGATATCGTAGTTCAATCTTTTATTTGCGCATTAGGAGTACTCGATATAACTGTGAATTATTAAATTTATTATATACGAATTATTTAATATTATAATTATATATAACTGATCTTCTAACACAAGGGTCTTATATATTAATTATTTACGAATCTATAATCCAATATAATAATATATTATTTTAAAAAATACATTTATATATAGTATAAATTATAATAATATAATATGTTATTATTAATATGACTTTATTAATGTAATATAACCTTTTACAAGTTTCTTAAAAGTAGGTAGATTGAATATTCTAATAAAGAAATCTTGTAAAGCAGAATCTATAGTTGCTTGTGTTTGTTGACCTAATGTATCACTTATTTTAGTTTGTTTAAATTCATCTAATTTATTTTTTTTTCACATTAATTTGCTCCATTGTTGACTTCCGTTTTCTTATACTTTGTGATTTAGATATATCATATTCGGATAATTTTTCAAAATGAGCTCTCTATAAAAATTATATATTAAAATTATGTATACTAATAATTAACATTTATAATAGGAATTATATATAGGAATTATATATAGCATAATGATAGTTATCCTAATATAACTAATAATAATTCTAATTAATTATTATTCAAATATTTATATCATAATTTGTTAATAAAAACTCTATAACTATCTTATAATCTATAATATATTTTATTTTAATTATAAATTATCAAATATATATATATATATATATATATTATATTATATAATTTATATATAATATATATATATATTATATATATATACATGTATGTTATTAGGTTATTTTGTTTTCATACTTTGTTAAGTACTTAGTATATTATATTAGCATCATTATATAACATATTTGTATCATTCATATGAAAATATAATTAATAATTTCTATCTCTAAACTGAATTATACATTACGAATAACGAAATGCCAATAATAATTACAAGAAGTGCTAATAAAGCACTTAGAAAAACAAGAAAATGATAAAAAAATAAAATTGTATATATTTTACATGTAATAAATATATATATATATATATATATATATATATATATAATATTATATTATATTATTGTATTGTATACAAATATAATGATGTTATAAAATTAAAAACAATTATAATTTTTTAACTGACAATAATCCGCACCTTCAATTGAACAAAATTCACTAAATTCATCACGAATCTATTTTGTATTACCCGTTCTACTTGCATTACTCATTACAACTAACAGAAAATAATTCGTTCATTTCTGTGTCTACATTATATGCTATATTATTATTTCTATCATTCGGTATTGTTAATTTATTGCGTAAAATACATATGGTATAAACGAATAATTCAACCTTGTTTGGATGAAAATTAAATGACCTACGTGAAAATCTAAATCTTGCAGACAGAATGTCTAAGCATTTTCGAAAATTCTTCTAGCTCTACTTAAATGATAACTGTATATTATTTTCTTTATTTTTAACTTTATCTTGGGGTTAGGCTTCATAATTGGAATGGTTTATCAGCAAAAATAAAATGTAGAATTTTCCTAGTGTTTCTACTGGGTAAATATTTGCGTTATGGAATATTTAATGGATTAGTAGTATCATATAATAATTAAAACTCAATGAGCAATTATTAAATACACATCCATGACTTAAATTCTTTGGATATTTCCTCCCATTCTTCTGTAGTATCCGGAGTCTATAATAAAAGCATTATATATTTAATTTTAATTATTAAATTTATATATATTATCTTAATTTATTAATACTTTGCATATGCCTCGGCAAATATCAGGTATTATCATGCCTACTGCCGACTCACTGCTGACTTACTTATGAATTATGAAAATAAATTAATCACAAATTACGCGCATGAAAATGATGATATAGAATGTGATCATTATGGGTTTTGTTATAACTTAATAAGGGTACTTATTGATATTTATATCATAGAATTGTTGTCAACCCTATCCATAATGAACACATTATGTATCATCACACTTAACCTGTATTTGTGAACCGGTCATTTGAATAGGACTATTAGGCATTTGCAGACTCATAGTATAGGGCATCTGCATTTGTTTATACGGCATACTTAGTCGTTTAATGACCTGTATATGTATCCTGGAACTGGGAAATTGCAGTGCATTACTTTGAAATGTTAGTCCAGCATTTACAGACTCGTAATATCATCGTCTTTATTGAATTGAAGTATTTTAATTATTTCACTAATATAATTTATATATATATATGAATATTAATATATATCAAATTAAAACAAATAATTAATAAATACTGTATTATACATATATATATTTTTTATAAATATTAATAATTGTTTAATATTATTTACAATTTACAATAATATAATAGGTACTACCAACCACTACTTTCCAATTCAGATGCCTCTGTTAGTGATTTTCTATAACGCATCAACAATTTAGTAGCAATCTCATATGCTAAACAATCATTTTCAATAATATAATACATATATTTAAAGTATATAATATTGCAACTTGTTATACAATTACTTAACATTGGTGACAATGTTATATATTATATTAATATAATTATATGAGATAATATAATTTATATCACAAGACTAAACTTTCCAATAACTTTATATGGAAATAAAATATTAAGTAAAAAAAATCTTATATATGATTTGGCTTCTTTGCCTTCCTTAAGTTCCCCCCCATAATTTACAACAACCTCCTTCCTTACAAAATTGTTACCAGCCACCAACCCTTTACCCTTACCCTCAATTTCCTTAATTATGATCCCATCATAATTTCCACTTATAATTTTCTCTTTATTTTTAGTTTTTATATCCCTTTTAATATCCTTTATTTTCATTTTTATCCATTTTTCGTTTACTATTTTATGTTTAAAAGTAATTTCAATTTTTCTAATTTGTTCTTCTGTTACTTTATTTCTATAATAATTATATTCAATTATTAAATTAAATTAGTATTATATTTCACCTATGGAAATAGATTTATATATAAAAATATTAACCTGCATATTTAAATTATTTCCTTTTCTGCATTTAATAAAATAAAATTTTTTCTTAACATGGTTTGCATTTTTTAGATTTATTTGAATTTTCGTTATTTTTCAAACACCATGACCTTATTGATTTGATACTGAGGTTATCGATAAATTCATCAGAATTTGAATATAACTTCACCAAATCATGAGAAGATGTATCTATTAAAATTTGAATTTTTAAAGTATTTATATATATATATATATAAAATAATAATTCTATAAAAGAAAGTATATTTAATCTAAATATTTTAGAATATTTTTTAAATATTTGAAACTTGACATTTTTATAAATATACTTTGTAATATTTTGTAGTATCTATATTATATGTTTAATATAACTTACCTTTCGTCGATGGAATTATTATTTTTTCTTCTTCGGAATCTATATTAATTATTAATAAGTTAATTACAGTATATTATATTTTTATTGTAATAATGTGTATTATATATATATATATATATATATATATATATATATATATATATATATATTAATATTTATACAACTATATATATGTATCTATATATTAACCTGCACTCGTATCAGTAGATATAGCAGTATACATTCTATCTTCTGTGGATGTGATTGGAATTTCAACAATATCCTCTTCATCCACTATTATTATAATTGTATATAAAAATATGAATATAATTCAAAATTATTTATATGCAAACTTATTATATTCATAGCCCTTGTATAATCGCCAAGTTCGTGGGTGACGTAGCTAGATTTAGCTGTAGAGACCGAGTGTGTAAGTAGATCCGCTACTAATATTCTACCTGGGTCGTTATCAGAATATCTTTGACTAACACTCATCTCTACAGTTTTCCGCGCATCGGATGAAGTAAAACAACTGTAATTTATAAAAATATTAATCAAAATTATTATTATATAAAAGTAATTACCTATTGTCACTATTTACTAACGGTAGATTGAATTTCTTGTGCAATCTTGAAATCATTTTTCCAGGGTTTGGAATATTTTTTCCAACTGAATTTAAATAAAAGTTACACCTCATAGAAACGGGTCTTATTTTTTAGCAGTAGTAATCAAAGAGACTAAGGTATTTTTTTTCTATGACTACTACTGCTGGGTAATTTGACCCGGTTTTATGATCTTTAACTAATATAATTAGGAAGTTATCTCTTTCTTTTTTATTAATATATAAATCTAACGTCATGTTGGTGATAACGCATGGTCGCTGAAAGTCACCAAGTGTTATCACAGACATGAGATAGCCTACATGATAGCCTATTATTATATTGGACTCTTGAATATTTGGTTTTTTTATTATTTTGTATTTTATTTATTTCTTTTATTACATTTTTATTTGTTAGAACTTCATTTATTTCCTTAATAGTTGTTATTTTATCTGTATTAATTAATTTGTTAAATGTTTTTGTTGCTTTGTCAGAATGTTTGTGTTTATTCGTTCCCTTCTTATGTAGATTAATTTGTATAATACTATCTTTAAACTCTTCCCTTAATTGGTTATCATATGTTAAAGTTCTTATAATAACTACACAAAAATAACCCAAGTATCTCAAATATCCTTCGACACCCGAACCTGAATAACCAATTTCAAGTCATTTTAAAACTAATTTATCAATATGAACAGCCTTTATACGTTCTAAAACTAATATATCGTCATCACATCCATCACTTGTTTGTAGATACACTGTGAAACATTAATTAATATTTAATATATGTCTTACAAAATATTGTATTAAATAGTTAATAAATAAATGTATATTATATATAATGATTAATTTTTTATAATAAAATAATATAATAACCGAGAATAGTTCGCAACTTTCCATGCATTAGTCTTTTTACATCCTTTGAAGTATTTCTTGTTAAATCTAGATAATCTTTAGTAGTTTTTATGATTAATTTATCATTAGAATTAAGTAAGACATCGAAGAGCCCTGCTTTTTGAGCATTATGCAATAATGATCCGTGCATATAATGTTGATCCATGCGAATGTTCTCCTCTTCGTCCTCCATGTCAACCTCTTCGCAATCATCCACATTACTTTCTCCTATAGCACTTACTCCGATATCTCCTTTATCTAATACCTTGTGTCCACATTTTTTTTTAATTTCTTTAACTATATCCTCAAATAAGAAATATCATATTCTCCGGCAACATCCTTTACATTTTTATACGAAACACGATAATTTATTGAACATTTTTTCAAATTATTTAGATTATCCTCGTGTATTTGAATATTTCCACGACTTTAATAGTATTGTAGAAAATAATTCGTTCATTTCCGAGTCTACATTATATGCTATATTATTATTTCTATCATTCGGTATTGTTAATTTATTGCGTAAAATACATATGGTATAAACGAATAATTCAACCTTGTTTGGATGAAAATTAAATGACCTACGTGAAAATCTAAATCTTGCAGACAGAATGATGACAGTCTAATGCATTTTCGAAAATTCTTCTAGCTCTACTTAAATGATAACTGTATATTATTTTCTTTATTTTTAACTTTATCTTGGGGTTAGGCTTCATAATTGGAATGGTTTATCAGCAACAATAAAATGTAGAATTTTCCTAGTGTTTCTACTGGGTAAATATTTGCGTTATGGAATATTTAATGGATTAGTAGTATCATATAATAATTAAAACTCAATGAGCAATTATTAAATACACGTCCATGACTTAAATTCTTTGGATATTTTCTCCCATTCTTCTGTAGTATCCGGAGTCTATAATAAAATCATTATATATTTAATTTTAATTATTAAATTTATATATATTATCTTAATTTATTAATACTTTGCATATGCATCGGCACATATCAGGTATTATCATGCTCACTGCCGACTTACCAATGCGGAACTGAATAAGCAGACTAGTGTATGATTCCCCTATTTATATTAATATTATTAAAGTATGTACCGCATTCATATTGTAAGGTATCTATTTCTTATCGCTGCACTTGCATTGTCCCTAATCATTGAAAATAATTTCTCAAATTGCAGATCAAAATGCTTGGCTAAATAAGTATATTATATTAAGCAAAGGGGTATATGGATGGATGGCAAGAAAATACTGTATATTAATATTTAAATAAATAACTGTTATAATTAGTTTTCTACAGATTATATTGTGTAGTATACATATATGAATATAAGCTTTTTTATAATTACTAAAGGTGATACATTTTGTTATTTATGAATATATTTTAATTCTATTAATTAACTATGTAAAATTAGTGAACAATTTTTAAAGGTTAGATATTATGAATATTATACAAACATTGTTTTATGATCATGTATTTAACTTCTTTTGTTTCTTCCTTTAGTTTTTCGATTTATGTTATGATAACAATTATTAATTAGCATGTTATACAATGTGTATTATATATAATATATTATATATTTTAATAATTATGAAACACAATTGATTTTAATAATTCTTATATTATATATTATTGTTTATACTGTATTCGATTTGTAATTTTGTAATCCTGTATCATTGTCACTATCTTCTATATATTCATATACTATTTCATCAAGTTTGCCTTCATTAAAATATCAAAGCTTACTTTAAATTATATAGCTTACTTACCATAAATTGTGATTGTAAAACACTATATAACTATGTCTTATAGCATTGCTTGTGCACTAATTTATCGTACAGTTCACATATAACTAATAATTTAATCTACTTTAAATAATGTCATATGGATAATTACTTCGAGAAGAATACTTTGTACTACTATAATACTATATCAATATTCAGTGATATTATATTTATCATGTATATTTATACTATCTTACAAAATTTAATTGATCATTATATAACCTATATAATTTTATCAAACTATATTGCCAGCAGTAAATATATATTTTATCTCTACTAATTTACAATATTATATGTGATGTATCACACCAATCTAAATATAGATTATAGTTACTATTTTAATTGAAATATATAATACATAACAGAGTAATACACATAACAGGATACTTATGATAAGTTAGATCGATGCTTAGTGTAATGATTTTAATAATATTAATAAAAGAGCAGTAGCAGCAGTAGTAGTAGTAGTAGTAGATTTTTATATCAAAATGAAATGCAAGGTTGAAATTCCAGTAAATCTCACTAAAAAAATGTGAGTTAAAACCCATTCAGTATACGATACCTTGACGAGGTTGATTGGCTTCTGTTAACAGATCTAAATTCGTACTAAATTTTAGTTGACTTTCTATTATATTTATTGTATAAATATAACATAAATATGAGCCATATATTGAAAGATATATAAGTGGTATATTTAAAAAATATATATAAATAATTTAATAAAATCAATAAATACTTAACACTGGTCCAATCTAATCTTGTATATAAACAATATTTACCTTAATAATATATATATATATATATATATATATATATATATATATATATATATATATATAGTGCATTATATATTCAAATTGATGCAAGTTGAAATTTCAAAATAATAAGAGTCAGATAATCACGTGACTTTATGCCATGTATATTTCGTTAACACTAAACTCTCTCTCTCTCTCAATGACCTTCACATGATAGTGAGACCCACCTCTCCTCCACAATTATCCTGCAGATTAACGTGGACTCTCAGCTAAAGGCTATACAGAAACATAGCTATCCTACAAGTGTGTTATCTACTACTGTAGGCAATAGTGCGTTAAGGGTGGTCACTGTTTACATATCATAGGGGAATATTTATTATAGGTTTCGTCTTGATTAAATAAGACATACACACATTATATATGCAATAATTCCTTCCCCTCCTCCCCCGCTAATATAACCCTCACTTTCACATTCAAAACCATCATGATTGTGAGGTGCTAGAGCTGATGCTAAAGATGTTTCACTATATCTTACCAGAAGCTTACAGGTTCTTACTCAGCGATTACCCTCCCTAACCGGTCAATTTACCACTACCACCACTAGGTTGATACTGGTACAATTAACGAGGACTTATACACATGTATCACTTAATCATGTTTATCCGATCTATGGCAAATCTATATATATATGTAGGGGAAAGTCTCCGATTACCGACCCCTAAATGATTATTTGTAATAACTTAATCAATATTAAATATATTTAATTGAAATTTTGTAATTAAGGTAATATTAAGGCAATGTAGCTATTTTAAATTTTTGATATTATTATATTTACAAGAATAAACAGAGATCGGATACATGTGCCTAATACAGACCCACTTCTCCTATTACCGACCACCTAAAATAATCGTGGTATAAATAATTGTAGTATTATAATATCCAATAAAAATAGTAGATATACATAAATATATTTATTTTATAAGTATATATACTTAATTATAACATGTACGCAATTTATTTTTTATTGAATTTATGTTTTAATAGTAATATTAAATTTAAATTTAACTATATTGTAATTATATTAAAATAGTGTATATTATTATTTACTATTTTTTTATTAATCAGTATGTATATAATCAACTGGAATCATGAATCATAAATCTATATCAATGATACAAAAACAACCTACGACATATTTTAATGTAAAATAAAAATCAATTTTAAATCGATTATAAATCACATGGTGTCGGTATTAGAGTAATTCAGGGGGTCGGTAATAGGAAATTCATATGGGTTACTACGATTAGGATTACATATTTTTTTAAACAAAATATTTATTCATATTTATCATTAAATTACTAACAGTTCTATATATATATAATGTTTTGATATCTCTTATAGTTACTAAGATACGAGAGGTGGTCGGTATTAGGAGAGTGTCGGTAATAGGAGACTTTCCCCTATGGATATTAATATAATAATAATAATTATTATCATAAATAATATATTTATGTATTATTTGATGATCTTTCTTGATTAAGCCCCACCCCTCACCCCTGGCATAATATTACATAATACGACATCTAGTCTATTACATACTTCTCTTTATACTCACACTCCTCACCCCACACACGTATTGTATAAATATGTATAGTTTTACAATGAATATATTGTCTATCCAACCGATTCTCTTGTTTATTTTTAGATTAAAATATTATTTTACTATTTATATATTTATAAAAGAATAGTATAATAATCTACACTTGACCATGCAATCAATACTTGATATTATCTTAATTATCTTAAATGCCAGTACCACTAAGCACTATACGATGCATTCATTATTGATTACATATATTTAAGTTACACACACTTTTGTTATAAAAACTGATAAAAAATACTTATAATAACTGTTTTTTTTATATTTTTTGTATATTTACTAAACAAATATATTAAAATATACTATATGATAATATTTAATAATACACGTAGGTAGATAAATAAAGATTATTAGTAAGATGAATTTGAAAATGATTAATTATATCTAATTATTATTAGGCACTATATAAAATATCGTTGTGTTGTAACTTATAATTAATAACTAATTTAACAATTTTAAAAGTAATAGATAACATGATATTTAATATTAATAACCAAATTGTTTTAATAATGTGTAATGGTAAATCCCCTTAAATCTACTTATTTTGAATTCATCTCTTCTAAATCTAAATCACTAATGTTACAACTTATTCATTAGTGAACCCTTAAATAGTTTTGTACGAGTTTTATAATGGTATTATTTTTGATATTAAATACATTTGTATTATATATATTTAAATATGTATTTAAAATAATAGCTAAATTAATACTCTTAATACATTTAAAATATAATACCCATATATAATAAGTAATGTATATTATCTCTACTTGAAGAGATGTTTCGACACAAAGCATATCTTAAAAGCACGTACTGGGAGGTCTACTGTACCATTGTAGCAGAGCCTGTCCATTAAGAGGTATATCATTATAGTTATATTATTTCTTAGTGCTTTTCTACTTATTTATATTCCATATAGATATGGAAATAATTAGATTTTAATATAGATTGTTGACATGCATAAAGCCTAGGTTGTTAGAGGTAGAAGAATGATCCATATATAATATATTATATATTACATAATGTTAAACGAGAATGGAATAAATATAAGTAGAAATGTTTAAGATAGTTGTATTCGAGATATTCGAGAAGGAGATAATTGGAGATGATCAATACTAATATAGAAATAATCATTCTATTATGTCTAACTTACAGTGTGAAGAAGAATTGATAAGAAAGAAAGAAAGACAACAGCTGAATGTGATCCGCGTGAGAGTGCAAGATAACTTGCGTTCATGATATTCTAATTTAATATCGAATTATAATTATAATAGTTACTAATTAAATAAAGAATGTATTAAACTACAAGTATTATATCATAGATCTATATTATATGATATAACAAATGTAATATAATTTAATATAATATTGACATTAATGCATTAAATATAATTACATATATGAAGTTTTTAACAATTAAAGAAACTTATAATTATAAACATACAATACAGTATTATATTATATATTATTATACTAGTATATACTAATAAATAAATATTTGTATTTCTATATAGTAACAAAATATATAACCATATAAGCTAATTTATTAGGTAACAATTGTTATGTTACGAAATAGTAAGTAATTAAACTGATATAATTATTTGAACATTTTATTTATCCTTCAAATTAATAGCATTTTTATTAGCATTTCTATTATGAATTCATGTAATAATGATAAATAATATATTCATTTATTACTGTAACAATACAAATTTAAACATTTAATTGATTCGAAAACAAATACATAATATATATAATAAACATTATTTTAATAATAATTAATAGTATATAATTCATGTTATAAATGTATAAATAATAATACCCAAATAAATGATATTTGTACAATTAGGAATTGAAGTTTGCCCAGCTACATTTGATTCATCAGGGAGTGGAGAATGATTCCTTCCTCACATCTGGTGGTGATTGGCAGTCATTATAATTAATAGTTATACAAATAATATGTTATGTATTAAGTAAACTCTAAATAATACTGAGTATACTATAATATCATTTTTAAATATTACCACATATATATATACTAGTGGTGGACCGGCATTGCTCTGTTATATATTTGTATATGCTTACATTATTGAATAGTTATTTTTAAAACTAAATCTAAGTTCATAGTATATAATCATATTATATTAATACTAACATTTTACAAATGTCCCTTATTATACATTTCATATTATAAAATGCTGAATAATAAAAAAATAAACAAGAATAATATTTAAATGTACTATTGCCATACTACATTAGGCTAACTTATAGGTACAATTAGGCTATTGATATCCACGTACCCTATGTAGGGAACACGTTGACAATTAATAACATGCGTTGAGCTGTATTCCATGAAAGGGATACACACACCCTAAATATAACACTAATGTACCCTACATTATTGTTATACGCATGTACCCTAATTGGGTGATATACCTATGTGATCATTATTTACTAAATTTGCCTGCTATACACCATGTAGTAATATTCGTGTGTACCCTAATTGTTAACAGTGTCATTTCACAATACATAAATACACTTACATGTATAATTTGATGACATGAATGAATAACCGATACGCCTCTCTAGTAATTATCTAATATATATTACAAAATAAGTAGGTATATATTACATAAATAAACAATTAATAATTAGAAATTATTCTTAAATATAAAATTAGTAATTATTGAATGCTACATTAAATATAATAATATTATGATTTATTATAATGTTAATAATATTAATTATATAATAATTATAATTAATATATAAATTAACCTGCTATGTGTTCTTTACATTCTTCTTTAAGATATTCTCGAATACTTGCATACTTATTATTACTATTGTTACATACTTTACTATTACTTTTAGTATTTAGATACCATATATATGTACATGGAGTACCAGTAAACTCGGACCAAGTAAACTCGGACCAGGTAAACTCGGACCACTTTTGAGGTAAACTCGGACCACTTTTAAAGTAAACTCGGACCACTTTTTAAAAACATAAAGTAAACTCAGACCACTTATTAAAATAACTATATTTTGTATATTTCTATAATATAATATGCTTTAACTTACTTCCACATTATACAATTATATTATATCTGTTAAATACATTATAAAAAGAGTCATTTAATATGATATTTTTGTGGAATTATATATGTAAATAGGTAAATATTTAATTTGAACTCGCACCACTTTTGAAGTAAACTCGGACCACTTGTGAAGTAAACTCGGACCACTTGTGAAGTAAACTCGGACCACTTATTAAAATAACTAATATATTGTATAATTCTATCATAATAAATATAGCTTCTATCGTGGGTCTCGTCGGTGATATACATAGAGCTAGAGAGAAATTTATCTCTAGCTATGTGGTGATATACGACAATTTAAATTATGTTAAGTTATTAAATGATTATATTATGTATGTGTAGTAATATCGGAATACTCGCAATTATATACAGTGAAATTATACTTTTAACTTATAAGTTAAAGCATATTATATGTTAGAAATATACAATATATAGTTTATACGGTTGGTCCGAATCTTCTTTATGTTTTTAATAAGTGGTCCGAGTTTACTTCACAAGTGGTCCGAGTTTACTTCAAAAGTGGTGCGAGTTCAAATTAAATGTTTACCTATTTAAATATATAATTCCACTAAAATATCATATTAAATGACTATTTTTATAATTTATTTAACAGATATAATATAATTATATAATGTGGAGGTAAGTTAAAGCATATTATATTATAGAAATATACACAATAATAATTATTTAATAAGTGGTCCGAGTTTACTTTATGTTTTTAAAAAGTGGTCCGAGTTTACTTTAAAAGTGGTCCGAGTTTACCTCAAAAGTGGTCCGAGTTTACCTGGTCCGAATTTACCTGGTCCGAGTTTACTGGTATTCTGTACATGTACATGTAACTGAATTAGGTCGATATCCTTCAATATGTATTAGTTTAGAAAGATTACTGAAGGTATTGTATTCTATAGTGATATTAGTTAGAGATAAACTTATAACTTTTAAATTGTATGCACATTCGAATGTATTACTAGAAATATATGCTATTGCATTACGTCTAATTTCTAAGCGTTGTAAATTATAAGGTAACCATTTAGTTGGTAAGAGTGTTAATTCATTATTTACAATATTTAAATATTCAAGTTTATTAAGATTTACAATTAGTGTATTATCTATATTACTTAAGGGGATGGCACACGACGCCCGCCTCTCTATGTATAGAGATAGTAAATAATGGGTCTACGCAAAACTAGGAGCGCAGATTTCTATTCATTGAATTGAGCTAATTTTTGTTATATTCTATTCATTAAATGTATACACATACTATTACAGGACGTAATTTTTATAATATATATTATATAACATATATATTTATATGCACACATTTTAATTTTTTAATTTACGGAATTTCTATAGAAATTGTTATTTTTTGCAATTATACATATACAAATTTAGAAAATTACGCCTGTAATAGTATTCATATATATGTTATTTATATAATGAAATAAAAATCAGTAGAATACATATACTAGTTTTTGTTATACCTAAGTTTATACACACATACCTAGCGCGAAATAATTATTCTGAGAAAACAGCATTTGAAAGTTGAAAGTATACATATCTATTGATAATATAGCAATTTAGACATCAATTTTATGGCATTTCTAGATTGAATTCACAGCTGATATTTATACAGATACTAAAACACACTACATTTATTAATATTATGGAATAAAAAATAAAAACAAAATAATTTTTTTTTATCATTTTGAACACTGGGACATCCCCTTAACTAGGTTACTTAACTACTATTACTTTAGTATTCAAATTAATAATTTATAAATTTATCAAATGATCAAATGTCCCACTTGTAATATATACAATTTCATTACAATATAAATATAACCATTTAAGTTCAGTATGTTTTGTTGTGTTATTTAATGCACTCTTCCAAAATGCTTGTGGATGAATTGTTACTATATGATTACTAACTAAATATAAAATAACAGTTTTAATATTCAATAGAATAAATACTCTAACTCTAGTAATTCTGGTTCCACTAATATAAACCTGTAAATTAATATAATTATTAGTATATGTTTAGCTATATATACATATATTTTTAATAATGTATAGAGGGGTGTACACACTCTATGGCAATAAGCGCGGTGCCCTAAAATGCTATTATAACAACATCAGCATAATATTAGCATAATAGACTTTAAATTGTAGCATAACAGCAGCATAGTAGACATTTAATAGCAGCATAATATCACAACATGTAAACATTTGAGGCTATTACATATTCTGTTATATTGCTATTATGCTGCTTTTACTGTTTGCTGGTAATACTTGTATTGTATTAATTGTTTTATATGTATTCTAATTTACTAACATTCCTATTCATCCAATTGAAGTATTTATTGAGTTTCTCCACGCAGAACATGTCAACAGTATCCATTTTTCAAACCTTTGTTCTCTTATGGGTATATCATTTTGAATATATGTGTTCTTGGATGCATAATGTCCTGTTTTGTAGTGTCAGCTGAGGTGATGAGATCATAGATTTTTCCTTGTTTTTGAAGTGTTTGTACATCCATAGTTCCGATAGTTAATATCTGATTTGTCTTCAACAGTTTATTGATTTCTCAGTAGTTAATTTTACGACTGCAACCTGAGGTGGAATTGCAGGACACACTCCTTGTTTGACCACGCGACGAGCGATGCGGCATGAATGTTGGTTTTGGTGTTGTCATAGTTTGCTTTCAATGGCTGATATAGTAGAAGTGGTCGCCATAAATCTGCTAGCAGTATTCTTCAGAGAAATTCATGTGGAAGGAAGTCGAGTTAGCCTTACCAAACCAATCACCCTTCTTCCCATGCCTTGGCGTAACCTTGCACAGATGGCTTCTGATATTCGATACATTGCCAAAGAGTATTCTAGATTTTTTCCGGCATTACTTATTAAGTCACAGTTAGACATTATTTCTAATGACCGTACCCATATCCGCAACCTCGGGGAGCTGCTAGTATAGGTTTATCATCACAACAACTAGTTTAAATGTAAATAAATTATTATATCTAAATGAATATTAAATTCTATATCATATATTAACTTAATTATGTTTTAAATTTCTAACGCGTAAAATGTCATAAATGGTGTAAAACATATGGCTTTTACTCTAGTTAAAATACCAAAAAAAAAACACAAAAATGTACTGGATATATATATATATTTATAACAGTTATTATGTATGCACTCGAGTCAAGCTAGAATTAAATATACACACATACCTGTTATTATGTCAGTTTTATTATAGCAGTATAACACGCAATTTAACCATTAATAATTTAACGCAATTTAACCATTTTAAACATTAATGACATATATGCTTACCATATGGTAATATATATACATATAAGCCTACAGAGCATCACTTCTAATCACTTAATTACATTGATATATATATATATATATATATATATATATATATGAATATACTATTAAAACATGTATTTTATTATACTTAATTGTAATTAATAATGACTATAGATTATCAATTAATGAATATTTATTTATTATATTTTATTGTTGAGTGTTTTTTTTATTCTTAAAATATAGTTACAATTTATCATTACAATATTAAAATATATAATTAATGTGTTGTAAATAATATAAAACGTTTAACAAATATATAATTAATTTATATATTTAGTTAATATATAATACTAAATAATGGACATGAAAGTATGTTTTCACTGTAATAAAGTAAATGAACATGATAAATATGTCACATGTATACAGGGTTGCTAGATATACTGTAATTCAAGCAACCCTGTAATTAAGCATGTTACATCAATAATCGAGTCACCATCTTTCATATTTATATGTATAACATGCATTGTTAATTCTATTCAACCCAGTTACTCTCTACCTATAAAGACTATTAACAGTGACATAAATAGCATTGCATCTTCTACAAAGGATATTCTTATTCGTCTTAACAAACAAGACAGTATATTAAATAAAATATGTAAACAATTACGTGTTGTCAAGGCAACAAGTGAAATATGTTCTCAGGGAGACGCATTGTCATCGAGGGTTTAATTCGGGATATAAATAAGATAATGCAGACAATGAGGCCGCCATTGCTAAAAAAGATAAAGTTTTGTTTCGGTTAACTATATATATATATATATTATATATATATATATACAGCTAGAAGATGAATACCTACCGAACAATGTTTTATTGTCAGATGACTATTCGTGTGAATAAGGTAGAATAATAATGTTTTCTATGAAACAATAAATGTTTATTCTTTCAAAAACTAAACATATATTTATTGATGGGACTTTTAAGATTATTAAAATTACTTATAATAACAGTTATTTATATAACATAGTATTAGGTTGTAAAACAACATGTCTATCAAATGGCTAGTATTCATGCTATGCTAGAAGCATCCCAGAATAAGAAGCAGGTACCGTTATTATTCGCTTTTATGACAACAAAGAATCAGAAAGCCTACCAAAAGGTTTATTTAACATAGTAATCATTATACAAAATAGTAATAATAATCTATTTTAAGATGCTAAATGTTATTACAGAAAAATTACTGTAATATAACCTCGCTTGATTTATCAAATATGCAACAACATATTACGATAAAGTTATATATAATTATATAAATAATACATAAATAATTAATAATGCCATTTTATTGTATTACATATTATTGTAGCAGTCAGGGCTGCATTAAAGATTGAATTTGTAGGTATTCGCATAAGTGGCTGCACTTTCCACTTTATGTAATGCTTACAAAGAGCAGTAGGAGAATGTCATCTCAAAACATCATACAGAAATGACGCAGATATGTAACACATAATGTGTGTGTATTTACTTCACCATTTAAATATATATTATATATATTATGATATATTAGCTATTAGGTATATACCTACCTACTACAGTGACTTTCTACGACGGAAAAAAATCATCTCTAAAGTATTTCAAACTTGTTCATATATGGTATATTATATATATATATATATATATATATATATATTAATATTTAATTGAAAATATATATATAACTTTTGTAGGATTCTCAAAATGCAAGTAATTTATATAATTTACTCGAAGAGACGATACAAGAATGGGATTTAAAAGACAAAATTATATATGTTTTTATTTTTAAAATTCCCATTTATATAATCTATTCTAAACTTATGTTAGGTTACTACTGATAATGCACCACATATTGTAAAAGCGAGCAAGAGAGCTATAACACTAGGGAAAATTGAGTTACATTTTGGATGCTTTGCACATATCATACATTTATCAAACACAGATATATTTAAAGTAAGTATACATACTTTATTATGTTTAAGATTTGTATATTTTGTATCAAATATATTACAGACACATCATGTTATACTGATTAACAAAATACGGGATCTTGTTAAAAAAACGCACTACTCTTCGAAATATTGTAGAATTTTAAAGTCGTGTTTAAAAGAAAAATTAAAATTAATATTGGATGTTAAAACAAGGTAGTTTACATATACTTTAAATATATTTACATATAATGTATATATATATAATATTGTATATATTATATAGGTGGAACTCATCCTATGATATGCGTGAACGTTACATCAAGGTTTATCCTGAATTACTAAAATGTGACGAGTTTTCCGAACTTTTAGTGTATATGGAAGATATTATTTTATTAAATAAACTTATGCGTTTTTTAAAACAATTTAAAACAATTACAAAGGTTATTTTTATATATATATATATATATTATATCTATAAAATATTAATATAACATTATGCAGTTGTTATGTACTTCAATTTGCACGGCTTCTATGATATTGCCTTATGACTGTTTTATTGAATAAATGTATTATAAATGAAGACTATGATAAAGAGATGAAATACATTAAGATACACGTGTATAAAAAACTCGCTAATAGGTTAATAGTTTTAAATATATACCAAATATAATAAGAAAATATATTATTTATAATATCACATTTTTTTATTTTATAATATACATTATATTTATTGGGATTAAATTATGTTATAATTTCTATACAACATCCAAATAGTATTATAATATTTACTTATTTATTAATAACATTTAGGTATGATAGCTCTATTATATGATAATAAACATTTTATTACTGTAATTATAACAAAACAATCAATAAATAGGTAAATGTTGAGGTATTTTATCATATTAATATATTAAATATAAAATGTGTATATTAAATTTAAAATATTATATTATGTGAAATAATATTTATTATATAAAGTAGTAAATTATATCATCGAAAAAGTGAGTACTACTAAGCGAGGAGAATCAATATATGGAAGAAGATTCTGTATTGCCCAGTCATATTTTATCTTCTTGTTACACCAGAATATGATACGATAGTAATGTACATTTTGAGGAAAATAGATGTCGACACATTCAAATAGTAAAATGTGTACAAGCTAATTATAATCTATACATTTATTGAATAATCATTAATATTTATATAGAGTTTATTACTTACTCAATGTGGAAACAATTAAAATAAATATTTATAGAGGTATTTTATTAGGACGAATAAATATTAATTTATCTAGTAAATCTTAATCTAAGTGGTTTATTTTTTCGGTTAGAATCGATGAATAATTAGAAAATATCCTGGTGCTACAGATGTTCCTTGTGTAGAGAGATATCGTTTAGCTAATTTAGAAAGTTTTATAAATCTAAAGCAGATTTACTTTCATTTATTTTCTACCAATCTAGAGGATAATTATCATCTATTTTATATTGTCATCAACCTATTAAATTATAATAATGGTGTATAGTTTGTATGTGCTATATTAAAAATAACCTATAAATGTACATATTTAACGAAAAGGAAAACATTATAATCTATATAATATGGATACTTATCAAAAGTATTCAACAATCAATTCAAAGTTAGTTCTAGTATAAATATAATATTTTAAATTATATATATATATATAATGGTTATTTAATAATATATTATGTTATATACGGTTCATCTCTAAATAGATGTAATAATCTACATAATGTGGATACTTTTCAAAACAATGATGTATATAAATGATATAATAAAATAATAAATTTAAAGTAAGTTATAACATACATATGATAATTTTATATTATAATATGTTAAATTACAGAGTGCCATGGAATTATAAATATCCCTGTGATAATATTAGTAAAACATTACTGCAAAAGCTAAAGAGAGAAGATTAACTACTAAAAACAGATCATAATGTATTGATATCATCTTTATATTCCGATGTACTTAACATATTTAACCAATAGTTAGTATTATTTTATTTTAGTAAATATATATATACTAATTATAATTATAATTATATAGTTATCATACACATAAAGAGTATGGCTACATGGCTATATCATTGCTGCAAATATATCAATATTTTATTTTTAAATGCGGAGATTTTGAGTCGGCAAAGGATATTAAGTTATAAAGTTATAATAATTTGTATACTAATTAATAGTTGTTAAAGCATATAATTTTTGTATAGTCTAGTATTGTGCCATAACCACATTTATAATATTTGTAAATATATATGTTAATATAATTAGTATATAAAATATGTCCTATATAATATTTGTACTAGTTTCTTCCAAGAGGATATTTTCAAACCATACTCGTCTGTATCATTATAAATGATACTAACAATTTGTTAATTTTAAAATTGAATTTTCATATAAAACATATGTCTATAATAATATAATTATTAATATATTTGGTCGTTTTAATTCGTCAAATACGAGATAAATTATAATATTCGAATAATAGAAAAAGGTAGGACAGGAGACACACGAGGACAAATAATATAGAATATAACAAGAAACACGAAATAGATAACAACAATTATTGGGGATTACTGAACTGTAATCCAAGTGCGCCTTTAGGAGAGGATTCTATATCGTCAAACTTTCATATAGATACATTACGCAAACAGTATAAAGTCAACAACAGATTTGAAAATTGTGTATGCATTATCTAAATTAACATTTCATATCAGGAGGGATATGCTTTTAAAAAATGAAGCAGTTGACGATGTTATAAAGAAATTTCCCTTTATTAAAGAATGTGATATGGTATGTTATCACTAATAATTATAATTTAATTATTTTAATATTATCTTTTAGATACTACAGGAATATATAAACCTAACGGAGATTAATCCAACTAATACCTTCATGGGGAATATTTAACAATTTATAAATCTAAAAATGGATTCTTTAATAAACAAAGGCACGTATAAAGTAGGCGAGGAGAATTCAAGATTTAAAGATCAGCATAACAATTCGGAAAGAAATTGTTAGTAAATATTATTTTCCTATATAGTATAACATATTTTTTTAATACATTTATTTTATATAATAATTCAATTATTATTCACAGAGTATGAGACTTGTGTACGCCTTCTACATCTTCCATATTTGCTTAAAGACAAATTGCCAATATGTTATGTAAATAATAACTTAGAATTAAATGCCCCCTATATCGTTTTACGAAATTGTAATGAATTTGAGATTGTATTTTCTGATATTATATATAGAATTCTATATAATATACGACATAGAGTGTATCTCTGTATATGGCTTTAGTATTCGTACTAATATGACAGGTAGGGATATAACTTCAGACTCAGAATACGAGCTGTTAAATGTTGATGTGGTTATATAATAACTATACTTTTACTATAGTATACATTTCATATTTATTCAACATTTATCTTGTATACTAATTATTAATCTAGCACATTTACCTTTCTACGCTTTAATTGACTGTATTTACACGGAATCCAAAGTTATGCGGCAAACGGCCATATTAGTCCAGAGTGGCAAAGAAACTCGGGCGCAAAGAAAAATTATGAATCATAATTTATGATGCAATAATATTATATAAATATAAAAATATATATATATATATATATATATATATATATATATATATAATATGTATGTATAACAATTTATAACAAAATATGTTTATATTAAATATCAAATATTAATATTTGTCTTTGTGTAGGTACTATTACAAATAACTAAATACTTAATAATTTAAATTTACAATAATTAATTGATATTATTTTATAAATATTTATACTAATATACATATAAATATAGAGTATTATTTCAATTTCATAACATTATTATTTATATACAGTATAGTTTGCAAGGAACATAAGTAAGATAATTAAAAGTATTATAAATATAACATAATGTTGTATTAACATAATAATGTGATACAATAATATGCAGTGGTATACACTAAACGATGCGGTGTCATAGTAAAGTATCGGTGTAAGGTTACTGCTGCTGAACATAATCATTCACCAAATGAGCTACCCTTTCGAAAATATGTTTCAACATGCAAATGTGAAGGAAAATCTGATCCGTTAAAGTAAGTTATCATTTTATTTACATAAATTAACATTTTTTTGTGTAGGATTGCTACAACCATAGCAAGTGATCATATTGGAAACGTTATAGTAGATCCGAGTATAGTACGCTATATCGAGGTCTATTAATATAAATAGATCCACTATAAAACTTTAATATATATATATATATATATATATATATATATATATATATATATATATATATACAGCTAGAAGATGAATACCTACCGAACAATGTTTTATTGTCAGATGACATTTCGTGTGAATACGGTAGAATAATAATGTTTTCTACGAACAAAAACAAATGTTTATCCTTTCAAAAACTTAAAATTTATTCATTGATGGGACTTTTAAGGTTATTAAATTACTTATAATAATAGTTATTTATATAACATAATATTAGGTTGCAAAAATACCCTTACTATCAAATGGTTAGTATTCATGCTATACTAGAAACATCCCATAATAAGAAGCAGGTACCGTTATTATTCCCTTTTATGACAACAAAGAATCAGAAAGACTACCAAAAGGTTTATTTAACATAGTAATCATTATAAAAAATAGTAATAATAATCTATTTTAAGAAGCTAAATGTTATTAAAGAAAAATTGATGGAATATAACCTCGCTTGTATTATCAAATATGCAACAACATATTACGATAAAGGTATATATATAATTATATAAGTAATACATAAATACTTAATAATTCCATTATATTGTATCACATATTATTTCAGCAGTCTGGGCTGCATTAAATATTGAATTTGTAGGTATTCGCATAAGTTGGTGCACTTTCCACTTTATGCAATGCTTACAAAGAGCAGTAGGAGAATGTCATCTAAAAACATCATACAGAAATGACGCAGGTATGTAAAATATAATGTTTGTGTATTTACTTCACCATTTAAATATATGATATATTAGCTACTAAAGAATGCATGCAATATATGACGGCATTGGTATATATATATATCACCCACACTAATTAAAGAATCCTTTGAAAATGTAAATGATAGATATACTGAGGCAATACTATAACATAGTAATATAGATACTTATTTTTAGATATTTTTAATATAATTGGATTTACGGAACATTCAGTATAGAGGAATGGTGTACACATAGGAAAGAAATGCGGACCATCAATGACCTTGAAGGATGGCATCGAGCCCTAAATGACGAGTCTGTTTTATGTAATGTATATTATATATTGCGTTGTATATTTTGTGTGATTTAATTATCAGATTTAGTTGAAAGTAATTAACTATTTATCACATATATATCGATACATATTTGATTTAAATGTAAATGGAATAATATAATAATTTATAAGGCTTACTTATATATATATATATATATATATATATATATATATATATATCATATGTTTGTAATATCTAGATACCATAAAAGTACTCTGGATATGTGCTTCATTGTAATATTATCACATATTTAATAATCAATACAATATCATAGATCAAAAATGTGAATGATGATGAAATACTGCGTGTAAGGCGCAATAAGAATGTTCTCAAAGACGAACAATTAGCCAACCTGTGGACAAAGTTAAAAAAGAAGGAAATCTCTTGTTCTGTATTTGTAAAACTATGTAGAAAATTTATTTTAATAAAAATATAATCATATTCATCATTCTTGTTTATAACATATGTTATTAAAGTTAATTAATATTATAAAATATAAATTTGATGTATATTCCTCATTGGCGATATTGTGTTCTGTTTGTTTACCTGCTCTGTTTTAATATACTTCCGATTAATAAATATACAGTATTGTCAATTATTATAAATTCATAACTCTTAGTATTTCTTTAATAATATTCAATTTGTATCTAATAATAAATGCGAGATAATATGTAATGGAGTCTGATACCACCGATGTAGTACGTATTCCAGAGGGCCTAAGTGCATCGATAAGTGCATCGATACTATGTGACTGGTAAGCAATAATTCCTTACCAGATACAAATATATGGTCCACATATGAAGTTAAAAGATTAAAAGTATTTGGTATGTATTATATATATATATATATATATATATATATATGTCATAATTATATTATATAATGGTTTTAGATACATTTTCTCTAGCTCAGACGTGGTCTAAAAGATATGAAAAATGCTTAACGGACACAGATTATTTTAGTATGTATATATATATATATTATTGTATTATTTTAATAAATTAATATTTATATAGGTGATTCATTATCAATTAATGCAGCTCTATCTACTATCAACCTATTGGACCCAGTGCTATATAATTCATCAGAAAATTCAATAAATGAGCCATTCAACTGTACAGAGGTAGTAACTTTTCACAAAGTTTTTATTTATTATACTATATATTTATTATCACAGTATACCAATAATATATACGATATATGTATTAGAACATTATACCAATAATATTATCGATATATGTATGATCACAGTATACCAATAACATACACTATATATGTATTAGCACATTATACAAATAACATACACTATATATTTATTTTCAAACATATACTAACTTTTAATATTTCAACAACTATTTGTCTTTTGATAGTTTACTAATCTATTTACGGTAAACTATAAATCTATGTTTGATAGTCATGACGATATACATATTCTATCATATATGATCATACTAAAATTATATATATGTTAATATTGAAAAAATGTATTATTAAATAACTACTACAAAAATAGTTAATATATTAATTTATAATTAAATGAAAACTATACAAATGTAATTATTTTTAAGAAATCATATAAGATTAATATATATAAATATATATATTTTTAGAATATATTCTTTTATTATATTTCATATCAAGCATTCCTAATTCAAATAGTGAAGTTTTAACTTCTATATTAAAAAGAATGAAGGACATTGAAGGTATTTAATGAATTTGTGATTTATAAGAAAATATTATTAATTAAATACAAAATTTATTAATTTAATAAAAAAATTATGATATTCCATTTAACTTGTACTTATGATATCATATGATATATATTATATACTGAAAAATCAAAATTATACAAAAATAAACAATATAATGTGTTCTATGAATACTATTTTAGTCAAATGCTGATACTGCATAACAAAGAGGAAATTCTGAGGAGGACAATACAAATAACAGAATGTGTTGATCCGTATACTTTAAAAAAAAACAAAAATATCGAGGAACTTGCTATATTTAGCAAAACTTTAAGTGACGAGGAAATTAGATTAAATACAGTAAGTTGTAAAATTATATTATGATTATTTTTTAAAATGTATTTAAAAACTTATAATTATAGATGTCACAACTACTTAAGAAACATATATTATATTCCATTTGAATCAAAGCACCAATACTTTAAACGAACTCAAAGAAATAGTTCAACTTTTATCAACGTAACCTATTCTTTTTCTAAAAGGCATCAGCAACTATTAGCGCACCACATGTCCGATATCTGTACAGATGAAACTAATTTATTAGTAGATAAGTTATCAACTTCATTGCCTATAGATTTTATTGATATGATTTGTGAAAAATGTAATTTATTAAATTCACCAACATATTTTTCGATGTGTAGATCTGGTGATTTAACATAGAATGTATAGTAGTGATAACAATATATGTTATATACTAGATAAAGATGAAGATGATGATTTGGTTTAATTTTTAAACAAAATATATAATTAATATTAATAAAAAATAGTATGTATGCGGAAAAGTAGATAACATTTTTGTAAATGAAAATGAAAGAGTGTACAATATTGAGGATAACATATCCATACCGGATAACAGTTATGCAAATGAAAGTACAAAGAAAAATAATGTTGAGAATATAGATGAAAGTGAAAAATATTTAAAAAATGACTTATTTACACAGGTTTATATTTAAATGTTGTATATAATATTTATAAATATTTATTTACTTAGGCTTCCTGAATTTACAACTGATATCATGGATATATTGACTACGCAAAGATAATCAACATTTTATTTACCACATTCTAATAATAGAAAAACCATCAGATATTTATCGTTAAGAATATTGAAGAATATAATTTATAGTATTGTTTCTAATAGATTGTTAAATATTAATATATCTAAATATATAAAATTATCACTGTTTCAGATAGAAATGCCAATTATACAATTATTACGTCATTTTATGTTCAGTGAAGTGTAACGTTATAATATATACTACGTTACACTTCAATATACATAACATGAGGTGATGCATTTGCAATTAATATGGCATTAATATGTGAAACTATATATATAAATTATATAATAAAATATTAAAACCATATTAGGTGAACAAGTAGCGATGTATTTATATATATATATATATATATATACATACATACATAGTTTATTTACATATATAAATACATACATGGACTGTTTAATACATTTCATAATGTGTAATACATTTATATATATACTTTGGTAATTTAAATAGAGAAATGGACAATCGCGACTTGTATGATAATATTATAAACTAAATTCTATATAAATACATATTTGTGCCTGTAATATCAATTCGTGATTACATTAATGTAAATACATTCTAAATTTTATATATTATATTAATTATTAATCTTATTTTATTGTTGATATAGAAATGTATGGATACTGGGTATCCCAAGAGTCGTAAACACACTACTTGAAATATAGCACGACTTTCTAGGAGATAACGTAATATCATATGTTAAATATATATATATAATATCATATGACATAACATATTTTATATAGAAAGGTATAAAGACTACCCTGTGTAATACCATGTCATACATACGTCGGAAGTCGAATAATCTGATGTATGAAGTATTAATAGCGAAGTATGGCATGACAGTAAAAGGGAGGAGGAAGAGAGTAGCAGAAACACATGAAATGACTTACATGATTAGGAGGCCTACAGTTAATACAGAATTTGTAGAAATAAGTGAAACAAATAATCTTGAATTTATAGAGGAAATATTATTATTAATATTATTATTATAAATAGTATACTACTATTATCCAAAATATACATGACTGCTCTAAAGTTTGTAATTATATTATATATCAAATTGTAATATTGTCTAAATTATGATAATACTAAATATAATATATATATATATATATATATATATATATATATTGTTAAATATAGTTTATCTGATTTATTTTTACTCTTTGAAGTAGCCATATTAATATATCAATAATTAAAATTATGATATTTAAAAAATAAATTAGAATAATAAAAATTATATTTTTAAATTGTAATTCGAAAAAATAAAAAAGGGATTATTAGTATTTAAAAAATAGTTCAAAATCTATTGAACCCAAATACTTCAAAATCACTACCCATATACCCAAATTGGTAGCAAATTATATTTAGTAGAAAATATGCTGCCTAGAGTAGCTCTAAGATGAACAATGATTTACATATATATTAAAATAATATTAATTATTATTCTAGAATTAAGATGAATCTAACAGGAGCTAACAGGAGCAGAATTATTGAAAGAAATATAGGAATTTTTTTTTACACAAATTTACATAAAACCTTTAGTACTTTTCACACATAATTCACACGAAATATTGTTAAAAAGTTAGGTAAATGAAAAAAACACATACATATTGATTTTTAAATAATTAAAAATAAATCAAGTCATGTCACTCGAGGATTCCAAATATATTTTATATATGTGATATGTTCAATAGTTTTCGGAAATCCTAAGACTTAGACACAAACAGAAACTATTTTTATATTTATATATAATTAATTTAATGTAATAGGGCAGTATTGTAATACTAAATGTGAGATACTGAACCAGAGGATGGATGGGCTGGAGAGGATGTTAATAGAAAAGACAAGCAAAAGTAGTACTCAATCTCTCAGTTTTATTAAAATAACTTCAAAAGAAGAATTAATGGAGTATGTTCCAATTCATGATGAAATGGATTATTTAATATAGAACTATTTTATATGTATTTAGATATTTTTTTTAATAACTATAGTATAAATTGCATGTTTATTCAATATTTATCTTGTATACTAATTATTAATCTAGAACATTTGCCTTTCTACGCTTTAATTAACTTTATATACTCGGAATCCAAATTTATGCGGCAAACGGTAATACTTGTCAAGAGTGGCAAAGAAACTCGAGCACAAAGAAGTGTATTTACATATTAATCTCGCGACTTACTTTAATGGGTATATCTGGCTTAGCATTAAATTGGTTTACTTCATATCTCACTAACAGGAATATATCTATTATGATTGACAAATCTTACTCGCCTCTTTCTCCTCTTAACCACGGTATTCCCCAAGGATCTGTTCTAGGTCCATCCCTCTTTTCTATTTATATCCGTCCTATTGCTGATCTAATTAAGAAATTTCCAAATATCCACTACCATATTTTTGCTGATGATATCCAACTGTTTACCTTTTTCCCTATAAATTCTCATAATACCATTAACTCTGAATTAATCGAGTGTGCTAACTCCATAAGATTATGGCTCCTCTCCAATAAACTACTAAATAATTCCTCTAAGACTACTGTACTTAACATATCTACTTCTGAAACTTCCTTTCCAAACTTTACTCTAAATAACATGATTATTTCTCCTTCTCATTCCTCCAAAAACCTAGGATTAGTATTTGATGACAAATTATCATTTAAGAATCACATATCATCCATTACAAAATCATCCAACTTTCATCTCTTCAGAATTAAAAAAATACGGACATCACTTTCCAGAAACCTTACTAAAACTCTAATTAATGCTCTTGTACTTTCACGTATTGACTACTGTTCTTCCCTACTGAATTTACTTCCTGCTAAAGCTACTGCTCCACTTAATCGGATTATCCGTTCCTAAATACGTACTACTTACTGTTTAACTCGACTGGATCACTCTACTACAACATCTCATCAATCATCTCGTATGTGGCTACCCTTCTCCCTCAGGTGTAAATTACGTATACTATCTATAATCCATAAATCAATATATTCTTTTACCCCTAGCTATATCTCTGATCTAATTAAAAAACGTACTATATTATCTTCTCTTCGTTACCAAAATGCTCCTCTACTTATCTCCCAGAACTCTAGTAAAACTTCCCTAAATTCTAGAGCTTTTAAAAATTCCGGTCCAACCCTATGGAATTCCCTCCCTCCTACCATTCGTTCTATTAGATCCCACAAAAGATTTATAAATCTTACTTCTTCTTTTCTCTCTACCCATAATCATTAAATCATCCAACTTATTATTTGTATCCGTGTTATATTAAATTTATATCATTATTAAATCGTTATTGTATTATTATTATCTTATTATTATATAACACTATACTATATCAATGCAGTCTGTAGTATATACAACTACACCATATCAATGCAGACTGTAGTATATAATAGTCCTTTATATTGTTTATTATTATTTTTCCGTTGTATATTGAATGTATATTATTATCAAATTATTATCGTATTACTATTATTTTATTATTATTTTCTTCCCGCACGAGCGAAGGGGTCTACATGACCCTATTTTAGTGCTAATAAACTCAATATCATCATCATCATCATCATTTATTATGAATCATAATTTATGATGCAATAATATTTGTATATTTTGTTTGTAATGAAATTTATTCTGTACATTGAATATGGATGTCATTTATATAAATATAAAAAACATATCCTATAGATAACTAATTCACATGGCCAACATAATGTATAGCAATATGTGGAGAACAATTCACTACTCGCTGACATGTGGAGAGAATATAACTCTAATTTTAATTCTAATACAATTTCCGCCAACGAATTATTGCGCAGAGGTTGTATATATATATATATATATATATAATACATTAAGAATTAAACATAAAGAAGAATCATCGTTGAATATGAATTTCATAGTAAATAGCCATGAAGCCACTCATGGGTGGGAAATTATCAAAAATGCAACAATTCGTGGCAAGGATATTCTAAGTTCACCTGATTTTCACAAATATACTTGTAAAAGAAAAACTGGTTTGTAAGATAATTAAAATGATTATAAATATAACATAATCTGTTATTAACATAATAATGTGATACAATAGTATGCAGTGGTATGCACTAAACGATGCGGTGTTATAGTAAAGTATCGGTGTAAGGTTACTGCTGAACATAATCATTCACCAAATATTTTAAATTATATATATATATATATATTTATAATGGTTATTTAATAATACAGTTCATCCCTAAATACATGTAATAATCTATATAATATGGATACTTATCAAAAGGATTCAACAAACAATTCAAAGTTAGTCCTTGTAAAAATATAATATTTTAAATTATATATATAATGGTTATTTAATAATACAGTTCATCTCTAAATCATGTAATAACCTATATAATGTGGATACTTTTTCAAAACAATGATGGATATAATACAATAATAAATTCAAAGTAAGTTATAACATACATATGATAATTTTATATTATAATATGTTAAATTACAGAGTGTCATGGAATTATAAATATTCCTGTGATAATATTAGTAAAGCATTACTGCAAAAGCTAAAGAGAGAAGATGAAATACTAAAAACAGATCATAATTTATTGATATCCTCTTTATATTCCGATGTAATTAACGTATTTAACCAATAGTTAGTATTATTTTATTTTAGTAAATATATATATACTAACTATAATTATAATTATATAGTTATCATACACATAAAGAGTATGGCTATAGCCTAATAAATTATGAAAGTATTATTATCAAGAATGATCTATTCGGATATAGGTAATAATTATTATTAATAATTATGATTTTATAATAATCATGTTTAATATATCTCCCTTCCAGGCTCCCTTCCTTTAATAATGATATCAATGTTTGTCTGTCTGAGTTGAAAAGCTACCAATTATATTTAGCTAACAGTACAAATAGAAGGCAAATCATCCATTTTATTATAAATGATTTAAAATTAAATTATACATTGTTAGTATTTTAGAATTATATTAATTTAATAATATAATTTAATGTTACGTTGCTTTTTTAGAATATTAAGTCGTATAGGGATAAATCGAATTATTGACAAACTATTTGAAATCTATCCGTTCATAGGAGATAAGGTTTTTACTATATCATTTATTATATAAGTAATATATATTTTCCCCAACAGTATATGCTTGTTTAAGATCAATTAATAATAAATATGATTTAATTGAATAAATGACATTAGTTTGAATTTACTAATACTTTTTATATATATATATATATATATATATATATATATATATATATATATATACACATATATACACACATATATACACATATATACACATATATACTAAATATAATTATTCATACAGTCATCATGGAAATCTTCATTTCTACAACGTATGTCTATAGAGAGGAAAATTGAAAACAATGAACAGCATAAAATAATTAGGCTGAAGTACGGTACACTGGGAGTAGGACGAAAGAGGAATTTATATTCTCATTCAAATATTATATATATGAAACACCGAAAAATGGTTATATTTATTATTATAATTCATATCTTATAAATAATTGATAATTACAGACAGAAAACAATGTAGAAACAAGTGATATACAAGAGGAAAATATAGATGTAATTAAAGATAGAATGAAGGCAGAAATGTCAAAAACTACTCCAGATGTGGAACTATTAAAGCTTGTAATTGTTATAATTTGTATAAAAAACTAATTATTAACCATACAAATATAATTGTAGACCCTACATGAACAAAACACTAACCGATAGAGAAAATCTATTTAAAAATCATAACTACGAAATAGGTACCATGATTTCGAATTACCCGGCAGTAACTATATATGAAATTGTAAGTATATATTTATATATAATAATGTTATTATTTATTAATCATGTAATATATATATATATAGGCTCTACATGATGCAAGCACCAGATTTGATATACTTATTGAAATGGAACTGATTTTGAAAATAAGAATTTATATTTTTTAAATAATTAAATTAAATGAAAATAATATGGATACAGTATATAGAAAATTCTATAGTGAATATATGCTCAACTTGCATCATCACAATGAAGATAATGGTTTGTAATATAAAATCAATTTTAATATAATATTAACATATATTTTGTCCTATTAATATAGCTTTGAAACTGTCTCTTACGGGAATGATATTGCTACTAAACAGGACCCAGAACTTTTCATTTCAGATATATCAGTAAGTAAAATAGATATATACCTATAATAATATATAGTTTATTAAATGTAAACTTTTTTCAGAATTGTGACAAACCCTATCCAAGGATACTTATTACTAGTATTAATAAATATAATCTTATAATAAATAATACAATTGTAAATAGCTGTGGTAGATTTGTACATATTTTTATTTTATGGTTTTTAAGTTTTTATATATATAACATATCATTTACACCAAAACTATCAAAGTTTATAATGTTTGTGTCATCGTATTTATTTAAAATTAATAATTTTATACCTAAATCTGTTATTATTTTATATAATAAATTATCATAACATATATTTATATTATATATTGTTTTATATATGTTTATTGTGTAAGTATACTATAGTAATAATATAAGTAATAAAGCATTTAAATGTTGATTTTTTTAATTATCTACAATATATAAAATATTCTACAATTAGTTGTACATGATGTAAAATAATTATATTATACAATTTTAAATGAGATATTAAATTAAAAATTATTACATAAATGAATATTATTTTCTATAATATATACTGAATATATACACTAGATCTATAAAACATATTGGTTCTATTATTTGTTGTATTATCTTCAGATGTACCAGAATAAGATTAAATTAAAAATTATTACATACATTAATATTATTTTCTATAAATACACTAGATTTATAAAACATATTGGTTCTATTATATAATTATTTGTTGTTTTATCTTCAGATATACCAGAATAAGATTAAATTTAAAATTATTACATAAACTAATATTATTTTCTATAAATACACTAGATTTATAAAATATAATGGTTCTATTGTGTATAGTTTTAGTTTCAGATGTACCAGAATAAGATTAAAATAAAAATTAATATTAATTTAATAAATATATTTGATTTATATAATATAATGTTTCCATTATGTTCATGTATTAGCTTTATATGCTAGATGATATTAAAATATCAATTTCTATAAATACATTAGATTAATCAAAGGGTTTGAAACCCTTAAGTAGATATTATCATCAAACCTTTTAGTATAATATTGGCTTAATTAAAGGGTTTCAAACCCTTTAGTAGATATTATCATGAAACCCTTTAGTATAATCTTTTCTTTATTAAAGGGTTTCAAACCCTTTAGTAGATATTATCATGAAACCCTTTAGTATAAAAACGCTGTAACTAAAGGGTTTATAATTTATTCTACCAAACCCTTTAGTTCGAAAATAGACTCCACTAAAGGTTACCAAACCCTTTGGTTAAACGGACACCTACTAAAGGGTAATTCACGCAAACTAAAGGGTTTTTTTTAACAGTGCAGAAGCGAGGACATGCAGGCTATCCTCGAGCGCAGCAAAACGCTGAACCTTCTGTACGACGAGGCTAAATGAGTCGGAATACAGGACGCCGAAGCGATACGCGTCGATTTCGAATCGCAACTCAAGTCCTCCGAAGAGAGGTCGCGAACCCTCGAAGGCAAGGTCGCAGCGGCTGAGAAGTCTACCGCTACGGCTTTAGAAGATCTACGCGAGAAAACGATAAGTTGACCAATCGCGGCGGACACATTTTATCAGATCCGCAAGGATATTGTTATATAAAGAAAGGAAAAGGTATATAATTATACATTGTAATACATATTATTGACACTCATATATATTTATAAATAAACATCTACGTACACATTTACGTTTATCACATTAACATACACATCTACGGTCACATGTGTACACGGATACATGATTTTAAAAGAACACAATCATGATGCAGATACCGAAGAAATAACTAGAAGAATTCTAAATAAAAAATCAAAGGAAATTGGAAAGGATAATGTTTTCAAGTATGATTATAGTATATATATATATTACCTATTAGAATATTATACTATTATACGATGTTAAAAGTAATATATTTATAGTTATGATTTAAATCATTAGCTATAGGTACTTATTAACTCATAGCTACTTATAGCTTATGCATAATGCATTTAATTGTATAAGTGGAGTTGATATCATTATTATCAGATTTTATTATCAGATTTAGGTTTGCACCAGGGTTTTTGTAGAAGCTAAAGCTTATCGAGATTAACATTAATGAAGAATTCAAACATTAATGTAAATCCTATTTACATTGCGAGGAATTTAAACAATGCTCGTTCGGGATTAATTCCGAAACATCCAACAAATCTGGAATTTCATATTGATATGTCTGCAATTGAAAAATCATACATAGTTATCGATTGTAAGGTTGGTTTTATAATATATTATAATATATAATCTTTTACTATTATATATTTACTCTCCAAAATATACAGACAAGTCTAAGTAGACATTTGATTTTTTACACCGAACATCAATTATAACTACTATCAAAATGTAAATGTTTTTACATCGACGGAAACTTTAAATTGGTTAAAAATCTATTTATCAAATTATGGACAATTCACGGAATGGTGAGAAAGGGATCCAGCGTTAAGCACGTTTTACTAGTATCTGTACTTATGAGCATCATAAGTTTGTATAAACTATTACATGTATGTATATACATAGAATATATTCTATATACATAGAATATATTCTTTTTTATAATATAAACTTCAGATTATGATAACATTTGGGAATTATTAAAAAATGCTGTGGTAATATAATGTAATATATAATTATCAATAGTTGAGTTTCACACATCATTTTTCTATCAGATATAAGAATGTGTGAATTTAAATGTATATTATATTAAATATAATTATGATATTAATAAATACATGTACGTAGGTTTAAAAAAGTACCTACATTTAAAAAATAATTCAAATATTAATTATAATTATATAACTATACACATCTAAATAAAGACTATGACATCTAATATCGGAGACTTTGCGATTGTGCAGGCAGGTCTTGAAATATTCGTTGTCCCTTATATGTGGATATTCTATAAAAATCAGGTTATAAATATTTTTAAAATGGTTTTAATAATTTTATATACCTTGATAACCTTGATAACTATAACTACAATAATTTAGGGAAATTATTAATTATTATAAGAAGTGGGGCTTAAAATCTGTTTAATCAAACTAAGAGACTAATTTACAAATCATGTAACCACTACAACATTTATATGCATATCATTCATATTATATACGATACACAAATTAATATACTATTTTTCTATTTCATACAGTATACATACTGGTCACTATCTAACAGTGTCAATGCCGTAAAGAAAAGTCACTTTCCAGATAAACAAACTTGGTCTGCATACGAGATAACATTTAAAAAAAAGACAGTTAAGTCAAATAAGATATCTTATCAATTTAAATAATTTCGTTATCGTTATTGAGATATATAGTTTTTTTTGAATATATATGACAGTTTTTCTTTTGTGTTAAACTTATTATTTTCTATTACTTATATTTAATATTAATTAATTCAGATTTCCTTAAAATTTGTATTTTTTTCTATATAAATAGTCATATATAATTATGTATTTCTTTTATTATAATATCGATGTAATATTTTTAATAAAATATATATTTTATGTAAGTAAAATTACTAATTGTTCCTTAAGATACACACAAAGAGGCTACGATATCGCAATATACCTACTTACAATATGATACAACAACTGATAATGGAAATACCATTCAAACAAATGGTTATAATAATTATTTTAATTATGGTATCATACATATGTTAATGTAATAATACATTTCATATATATATATATATATATATATATATATATATATATATATATATATATATATATGTATATTTTCAAGTAAATTATTAATGTTAAATATATGTATATTTTTATTACTTATATGTGATAAAAAATCATGTAAATTTACTTACTTTTACTATTATTAAAAATCATTATTAATAAAAATATAATTTACATAGTCTGCACTAAACGTGATATGTCGTTCTCCGAAAAATCCATGAAAAGGCAATCTACACCTAAAAGGCAATTTACAAAATGTTAGATATATTCTATTTAAATAAATTGATTATATGTATTGAATACAAATATTTTACAATATATTTAACTGAATATTATTTTCATTAAGGCTGAGGCATACATTGATCTCATACATGTTTAAATAGTTATAGTAAATTAATTACCACATATAATTAATTACTATATGAAATATGTTATTCACACGAGTTAAATTAGCCGAATTTAATAAAGATTATTGTTCTATATATATTTTATAACTCTACATATTATTACTTTTAGTTGAATCTAATGATAACCAAGTGACGATCAATTATCTACAAATGAGTCCAATGAGAAAAGTTAGTAATACATATAAAATAATTAAATCTATATCTATACTTATAATTTGGGCATATTTATTATAAGCATACATTCTTCAAATTATTTTAATTGATTAACTATAGTTATGGTAAAGATATAACACCTACTCAAAATATTGTAATTCGATTTCGTATACAAAACACCATCAGTGAAACCTATGGTAATTTTTTAATAATGTAAATTTGTATCAAATTATACAATTTTAAAATGTAAAATAAAGTTTTAAATTATCATTTATATGATTACAACTTGGTGTTCTTTACTTGATTAAAATAAATATATATATATTATAATATTATATATATTACATTTTAGCTGAGACCATGGAATTATTGAAAAAAATATTAAAAAAGTTGAAGGATTTGAAAAAGGTTAGAATTATTAATACATGTCATGTACATATATGATAATTTAAAATTCCTTGTGAATAGAATCATCCACTGATACATGATTTAGTTTGAATATTAACATTAACAATTGTCAGCTCTAGATATAAAATATATAACTGGAGTTTAGAATTGATCCATTTGGTTCAATGTATATGTATATATATATATATATATATATATATATATATATATATATATATATATATATATATATATATATATATATATATATATATATATATACTCCATTATCCTTATCTATCAAATATCTTATTCTTTCATACCAGATATTTTATATGAATAGTTAAATAAACTAATTATAAAATATGTAATAATACATTTTTTAATAATAGTTATATATATATATGAATATATGAATATATGAATTAATGGTTAATAACTACTTATAATATATATCTAAAGTATATATACATATTTAATAATACATTGTTTCAATAGATAATGATCATTATCGATAAGCTTAATCGCAAGGTTAATTTACTTTTAAGAAGTCGGGATTCACTCCATTCAAACATATGTATTCCCAAAACATGCCACAAGAAATATTTACGACTATATTAACCATAGAACAATACGACTTATATAATAGTTTACTTGAAAAGGAGGGCGAGACTACAATAGCAGTTAGTGATATTATCTTTTTATTTTAACCAACCAAGTAATTATTTTTAAATTTCATTTATAAATATTAATTACTATAATATTTCTATATATTATTAATAAATAGTATATATATATATATATATATATATATATATATTATATATATATATATATATATATATATATATATATATATATATATATATATATATATATTCACATTTATAGATTAATCAAGAATGCCCATTGAACCACCTAACAATTTGTAGCATCTTACTTAAGATACGTAGTCCGGAAGTATGGCTGAATATAAATAGATCTGGAGGAAATAATAGGAGGGGTTATTGTTGTTCTGAAATCGTGAAAGTTATTTTAGGTTAGTTAAAATAAAAAATAAAAAATATAAATTACTTAAATACCAATAGGTAATTTAGAAGGTAATAACGAAGAAATTATGAAAAAATTAAGAATTTTTTAAGAAAAACTACGTATTTAAAATCCTTAATTAATAAGTATAAATTCTATCACCTGTTTAATTATTTGTATAACTATTTTCTTTATAAACTAAATAAAACTAAATACTATTTTATTCCAAAGATGTACTATAAATATATTTAAGATATTTTTATATAATGAACTAAATATACAATATGTAATTGTAAAATTAGTAATAATTTAATATTTAAAATCCTTAATTAACTTATAAATAATATATATATATATATATATATATATATATATATATATATTTGGACATTCATTTCTTGGTTCACATTTTGCCACATCTTAAATTATAAATTCATTTAAATCTTTAATTATCATCAAAAAGCTAAGTGTATAATATAATATAATATTTGCATAGTACTTATAAACAAATATTACATAAAATACATTTATAATTTTATATTAAATATATTTTATTGATCCTAATATTAGCATTAGGATATTTTATGATTTTATGATATTTTATTGGAATCACTGAACCGTGATATTTAATTTGTCACTAGGTTATTACCCTACATTATTTATTTAATTTCATAAACATTATACATGTGTGTACTATAACAGTGTTTTGTTTTGTTATACATATATAATATGTATTAATATATAAGGTTTCAACATTCTATATTATAGTCTTTAAGAATTTATATATATATATATATATATATATTTAACTATTCTTAAGTATATGTATAATAAAGTAGATAATTATTTTTTTTAAAGTATTCGTTTATTGTAATATTAAATTAATCTTGATAATGTCACCAATATCAAATGTTAAAATAATAAATATATAAACGAATTAACCTCTAAAGTAGAAAAATTGTCAGATATTGTAACTTATCAGACTAAATTAATTCAATTACTTAAGACAGATAATAAATATCTAATTAACTTGATTAATACTGAGTTTAAAAAAAATAGTGAAACAATACAGAAATTACCTTTAAAACAAATAACTAATTTATTAATAAAATTAGATATAAATATAAACGATAATACCAGTAACACTATAATAGTCACAAACAGGTTATTAAATGGTTATTATATTTAATAAACAAATCAACAACCCTATTATCAATAATAGTATAGATTATGTGTATTATATAAAATATATTCATTTAATAAACAAGCCTAGCCGTAAGAAAAATATAATTTACTGAATCCTTGTATAAATTATAATATAATACTTTAATAGAATATACATGACATATCTAATAATAAGCATATAATATATTCCTATAGAAGTATTTATTACAAATAACATTCTATATAAAATGTTAATAACATGTATTATCATAATGTATTAATAACGAATATTCAATAATTAAAAAACCAATATTCTTCACACACAAAAAACCAAATAAACAATTGTTTATTAACAAAATATTGTATTAAATTATTACTAATTTCATTATCGATAATCCTAAAAGCATGAACATTGGGTGTGAATCCTCAGGAAACCGGTGCGAAGCCTCAAGAAACAGGTGCGAATAATGGAAATCTAAGGTATTAATGTGTTAATATTTGTATTTGTATTTGATTCCCTAACCCTGTCAATAGGTGTGAAGCCTATATTATATTAATATATGTAGCTATAAATTAATATTGTATTAAATTATTGCTAATTTCATTATAGTATTAACATTGAAGATTCTACAAATAATATGCTGATTCAGATATCTAAGTTATCGAATTATAAATTTCCAATTGGTCAACTGGATGCTAACACAATTTTGAAAATAAATTCTAATACAGAGTTAGCATGTGGTGATATTACCAGGATAACAAAGTTGATTTATAATGATGTTACCAAACATACATTGTTAGTTAAATATGCATAATATTTAGCTAGATTTAGTATACCATGTAAGGTATTGTAGTACATTTCTTAAAATGTATTGAAATATTTTTATTAATTTACAAAGATCACATATATATATATTAATTTATATATCATATATATATATAATATATAATCAATTTCAGATATCCAACAAACACAGAATATAGTAATATTACAAAAGCTTTACTTTGTGAATTCCCAAGATTAATTGAGAGGGAAAATTCAGAAAATAAAATAGAATATGCCTTGGTTAATATTTTTCATATTAAATAGTATAGAATATGAATATTTATTTATAATGGCGTATGAGATAAATATGTAGTGGTGTAGGTATTCGAGTACTCTCCCTATCAATATATCAATTCAAATTTTAATTCAAATAAATAACTTAAAAAATCAGTATTTATTTACATATCTGTAATATAAAATATTTCATATATATAAAAAAAATATATATCTATTTATATCTATAATTAAAATATAGACATACAATATTTTAATTTTAAATTACTTATATTAAACTTCGCAAAATAAATGTTACTACAGATCTATGTTTTTGTATTCATTATTTGCGTTAAAGAATGTAATTTTAAGTTTTAGTAAATTACTATTTAATCTGAAATTTAATTTATCTATACAATTCATATTTTTGTGAATTTATATATACTAATGAACTATGATTTTATGTGATTTCTCTATTATAAATAAAAGTTTAATATGCAATTTAATCTCATTTTTTTACAGGGAAAGTATCACCGGTTAATGGTGGAAAGTTCTTAATTGTCGAAAGAGGATTGATAGAAATAGGATAAGGGAGCCATGCCGTAAAAAGAGCAGAGTTGAAATACTAGCAAAAGATTACTATGTCCTTGCTAACTTTAGTCCACAAATCCCTGATGGTGATACGTTAGACACACTTAATTTACTAAAAGATTGTTTACTCAATCATTTTCAAGTGAATCCCCAGAATGGTAACCAAGTTAATAACCTTATGGCTACAACTTTATATTTAAGAAGACGTATAGTAATAAATATGGACAAGGTTAACTCCATATTATACATGTTTCCATATTTAAGAAAACATGAACATGTTAGTATTTACTAAGTGATTTATTTTTTATAAATATATATGTTAATTAGTAATTACAATTTCGTTATAAAGAGTTTATTAAATATGATTTTCAATTAGATTTATATTTAATTATAAAATAATAAGAAATTAAAATACCGATTATTAGAATATATACAATTATGTATAACCAATAATAAGAAATATTATATTAACATTTATACATTAATTTATGTATACATTAATTGAATACAGTATTTTTATATAATATACTTATTATTAGCATTATATGATATATGGCCTAGTTTACACACATATAGTATTACACACACTATATATATATATAGTAATGTAAAAGTTAGGTAAAGGAAAAAAACATATACATATTAATTTTCTAAAGTCTAGACATTTAAATAATTAAAATAAACCAAGATCTGTCACTCGGGGATTCCAAATATATGGATCCTAAGACACACAAACAGAAATTTTCGCTTTTATATATATATATATATATATATATATATATTTAATTTAATAGGGCAGTATTGTAATACTAAATTTGAGATACTGAACCAGAGGATGGTTGGGCTAGAGAGAATGTTAAGAGAAAATACAAGCAAAAATAGTACTCAATCTATCAGTTTTATTAAAATAACTTCTAAAGAAGAATTAATGGAGTATGTAACAAGTCATGATGAAATGAATTATATAATATAGAACTATTTTATTTATTTAGAATTTTTTTTAATAAACCTATTTAGAATTAAAATTTATTAACTTTAAACAAAATATATACCTCCAATTATAAACTATAAGTATCTTTATTTTTAAATAATGATCAAATATTATAATTTAATTATTTAAAATTGCAATTAATATAACTACAACTAATATTAACTATAATTTAAAAAAAGGAAAATTATATATATATATATACATATATATAAATATTTAAGTTATATGACTAATGACTGATGCCGTTTATATACGATTTTAAGTAATACATATTAGTACATATATCTCTTCTATATATAATATATATATATTATTTATTTTAGGTACAGATGCTAATTAGGATATGTGGTTCAACTGGTATATTAACCACAGTAAACAACAGTATGACATTCATAGCTTTGAATAAAGTATAGTTGCATTTTTCCAAAGGGGGGCAAAGAGGGAATCAATCCATAATTGATAGCCCAATATATAACGTTATAATAGGTTTGTTTATTCTATATATAACTTGATAATAAATTATATTGGAACAGTCAGATACAAAAAATAGCGCTAAAACGTATAAATATTTGTGATGAAAAATACAAAAATTATATACTATACATAATTCTTTAAAGTTTCCTGACTGTATTAAATTAAATACTGCACATTTAATAATGTTTAATATTGACTAATACATGAACAAATATACATATATATATATATATAGGTTTAACATATTTAAATGCTTGAATTATAATGTAATATATATATATATATATATATATATTACATGTACAACAAAAAGTACACTTCTCCATTATAATATATAAGTTAGTGTATATAAATATATATATTTATTACGTTTATAATATCATCAATTTTTCATTATACTATATTAGTTTAGTTTGCTAAATAGATGTATTACATTTATACTATTTATATTAATTTGCTGATGAGCCACAAGCGGCTGTATGGTAAGCATAATTAATAAATAGGTAATGTGATTAAATATATAAAGTATATATATATATATATATAGTTGTATTTTTGCCATGAACTTTTGTTTTTTTTTATATATATTTAAATGTAATTTTTTTGATTAATTAAAATTATAATAATTATGTTTTAAAAAGAAAGAAAGAATACTACCTTGTAAAATTTGAAGACGAAAACACTTATGCTGCTATACCAAATATGTGGATGATTGGAGATGACAGCTGCTATTGGCCTGCCAAAGATGTAAATTCAAGAAGCAAAGATTGGACATTACCTGATAAAAGTAATTGAAGAAAGTAGCCATGTATGATAAAAAGAAAATATGGTTAATTTGAATTAACTACAATTTGTTGTTATTCATGCTGTTATATGTTAAATACTTACATCGATATAAACTGTGTGAGAATGTAATAGGAAACTCCGAAAAATTGAGAAGCAAAATGTAACAGGTTATATATAGGTATACCTAATTCTGAATACCATTTTATATCATAAGTTATTATGTATTTTGTTTATGTTTTTTAATTTTATGAAAACATTATTATTGTGATATATATATATATATATATATATATATCAATATTGATTGAATTTATTAAAAGAAACTACTTAAGGGCATTACAAAATATACATCATTTGACAAAGTTACATGTACATAGATACGATACATATGTATATTCAAATTAATGTATGCAGAAATATATTCATTGATTGCACCAGTTTGTAATATATGTATTATATATATATATATATATATGGGGATTAATATTATATTATGATATTTCTAATTATATTTTTGAAAATATCTCTTTATTTTATATTGATATGAAATTATGTAATACATTAATACATATATGTTCTTTATACATATCAATATAAATTAAATTTGTGTAAAAACCATATTATGTTGTCTTGATCATTATTTATACATGATTATTTATTAATCGAGATATATTTTATTTGTGTAGTTCTGAAGAATGTTTAAGTTCCTCTCGTGCTTCCTCAATGATAAATCTGGACCCGTCACGGTAATTATATAATAGTTTTATTAAGTTTAGCTGCTATTATTTGTTATCGAGATATATTTTATTTTTATTATTATTTATTAATTATTATTAATATATATTAATTATTATTTATTTTTGTAGTTCTGAAGAACGTTTAAGTTCCTCTCGTGCGTCCTCAAACTATAGGACTAATCTGGACCCGTCACGGTTATTATATAATAGTTTTATTAAGTTTAGCTGCTATTATTTGTTATCAAGATATATTTTATTTTTGTTATTATTTATTAATCGAGATATATTTTATTTTTGTAGTTCTGAAGAATGTTTAAGTTCCTCTCGTGCTTCCTCAATGATAAATCTGGACCCGTCACGGTTATTATATAATAGTTTTATTAAGTTTAGCTGCTATTATTTGTTATCAAGATATATTTTATTTTTGTTATTATTTATTAATCGAGATATATTTTATTTCTGTAGTTCTGGAATACGTTTAAATCCCTCTGTGACACCGTTAACGTCAAGATCAAACGGGAACCAGTCACGGTTATTATATAATATTTTTATTTATTTTAGCTAGCATATATGTATATATTAGTTTTATATAGCCTTTTATATAATATAATGTAGATTATATAAGTATAAATAATAATAATGCCCTGAAACCTATAATGAACACTGGTATATGTATATGTATACAATATTAGAAAATTGATAATGTACTGATATTATTTAAGTTAAATATATAATATTAATATATAATACTATTGATGAGTAATAATTTAATTATTAATAATATATAACATTTATAGATTTATGAATTATAAATTTCCCGCTGATCAACTAGATGATGAATTTATTAAGAAATTAAAATCGAAAGATTATAAATATACATCAAGTGACGTAACAAAATTATTAAGAATAATTTATACGGATGTTTCTTTCTCTATTTTGTTAGTAAGATATGTTAAGATAACAACATATATTAAGTAAGATTATTTCATATAATATATATTTACATTTTTTAATTAGTTTTCATAATATTCATTGTATTGTATTATTATACATAAATATTAAATTATTATTCAGATATCCGACATCATTTGAATATGATATAATTTCAAAAGGATTATTATTGGAATTTCCTTCTCTAATTGAAAGTGAGAGATATGGTGAAAATGCATCTGTTTTGGCCATGGTTAATATCTAGGCTATAATTAGTATATATTAACTATAGTTACAATATATACTAATTATTTTATTCAATATACAGAAAAGATATCATCGATTAATCATGGAATGTTTCCATAACTACCGGAAAAGGAAGGATAAGGGGAAAATGAATTCTCCATGCAGAAAACGGAAAAGATCCGAAAACTCCAATAAACCAAACATATACGGTTTAACGAATTATTATCCAAATATAACTATTGGAGATACTGTGGATACCTTATCGATCTTTCGCGATTGGCTATGTACACACTACACCCAAACTAATAAAAATGTTGATAAAATACAAGCATTAATGATTAAAACATTCTATTTGAGACGAAAAATCATCTTGGATTACGGGATGGTGAAAGATGTTCTTCAATACTATCCATACTTGAAAAATAATATATATGTTAGTTTTAATATAATTATTAGTGTAATTAGTATAATCACTATAACATTTAATAAAAATATACAATCTCAAATCATAAAAATCAATAAAATAATTGTGATAAAATATTTAAATATTTAATATTACAAAATAAGTTGATCTCAAACTATTATATTTCAAACTATTATATATCACACTAGTATAAAATCATTGTCTCAAAATTTAAAATCATTCTTACTTTTTTTTAGAAAACAGCATAAGATAATTAATTATTATATTAAAAAAATATAACTTAAATTATTTAAAATGGTTGGATAATTTTAATAAACATGCTATAACATACTATTTTTGAAATTATGTATTGATTTGATGATTGTACTGATCCGAGAGTGTCCGTGTCCGTATTCGGTTAAATTCCTCTATGTCAATTATATAAAGAGTTTTATTTTAAATTTGACCATTAAATCGTAATCAAAATAAATGGGGCTATGTTCGATACATACCAAAAAGGTGGTTATATCGAAGTTGACCGTACCGATAATTTTAATATGTAATACATGCTTTACTAAATATTCGAAGATATATATATACTTAAAAATAAATATATTACATTATATAAAGATAATATTATTTCAAATGTCTAAAATATTATATAATTTAAAAAAATAATGATCCAGATATACCAAGAATATTATAATCTTTGTGGAAAGGATCCAGAAATGGAGTTTAAGCGAAGTTCGAAGAGTATATTATATAAGAAATTATATAATATATGCAAGAATCCAAAATGTAGCTGTGAAGATTGGAAATTAATTAATCTTTACAGTCAACATATTAAAAATGATGAAGAAGGTTAGCTACAATTATTCCAGCTTATTAATATATAGTTATTTTAAATGTATTATATAATAACTCCATTTTTAATATAAATCTATTGTATACAATATTTTCATAAATATTACAGTCTCTTTTATATTTATCAACTATATTTTCTGAGAAAGAAATATTTTTTATATGGACATTCAACTCACTAATAATATATATATTATTTATTAAAGAAGAAAGTATGTTTAAATTATATGTTGAAAATCAACATATGATCAAAAAATTATCATATGAGGATTTTCGTGTTATATTTATATCGTTTTATTGTAGTTTTTATATATATAATATTAATTATCCTAATAATATTAAATTAACGTTATCTTTTATACAAAAAATATTATTTGATTTGCAAGATGATGTGAAAATATTTAAAAAAGTCACATCTTTATATAATAGAATTAAATTATAATATATGTATGTACTTTAATATATATTTATAACTTTTAAAATTTATATTTGTATTTATTATATATAATATATATGATAATATTAATTGTACTATTTAAATAATAATATATGTATGTATTATAGAAGTATTATATTTATATAATATTTACATTATATATATATATATATATATATATATATATATATATATATATATATATATATATTATGCATTTTTTATTTAAACTTTTAATGCATCTTAATATGCATCTTAAGTGATTTGATATATTTTTTATAATAAAATATGATATAAATAACCACATCATTTCTTAATCATTATTTATTTATATATTCAATACTATAATTTATCAATTTAATATAATATAGTTTATGAAATTTCATGTTTCATTTATATTAGTAACATTCTTATTAAATAATTTTATTTTCAATAAATAATACTTGTTTATAGGTGTGCCAATAAATTAATATTCAACGAGTAATAAAGTGAATATATTGTAACTACTAGATTTAAATAAAAAAAACTATTTAATATGAATGACTAGCTATAAATTATCAAATAAATAACCGAGTCTTTAGATGACTCGCTTTCAATTATCAAATAAATAACCTAGTCATTGGATGACTGGCTTTCAATTATCAAATAAATAACTGAGTCATTAGATGACTAGGTTTGATAAATGTATAAATGTAACCGAGTCGTTTTAGACCAAATAATAATGACTAGCTTTCGGCCTATAATGACTAGCTTATTTTTGTGAGTTTACAAAGGATATTAATTTTATAATAATTCTATAAACACGATAATAAGAATATGTCTAAAAGAAAAACAATATTTATTTCTATTAATGAAAAATATTTAGCCATTAAAAGAAAACTGAGAGAATAAACAAACTATTATGAATGAATATAATATTGGTCGTTCAATATTACATGGATGGATTAAAGATGATTTATACCGTCAAAATAATATTCATGACAACAAACGACAGAATATAAGTAAATGTTGATATTGATAAGGAAATATATACATGGTTAAAATACAATCGGGGAAATAATATTCCAATATCAGGTAAATTATAATATACATTTATATTTATATAGAAACAAACAATGTAAACTTGAATTTAATTGCGGCCATTATTTTATGAATTATATTTAATTACTAAATAGGCGCGAATGTATTCTACCAGTTTAACATAAGCTATGTTATATTCACATACAATGTAAATAAACAGGAGATATAATACGAGAGAAGGCACTTGAAATAGCAAACTAATTGGAATATAAAATTGTTCACGGCAAGTTCTGGTTGGCTGACTCGCTTCAAAAACCGCTAAGAAAACCGTATATATATAACAAACATATATCGTATATATATATATATATTATATATATATATATATATATATATATATATATATATATATATATATATATATATATATATATATATATATACACACATATATATAACTATAATAGTGATTACTGTCGCACACAGATGTTTTCATACCTGCAGGTTAATTACAGTGTAGGTAGCAAGCGATGTGTATTCAGATAGGACAGATGATAAGTAAAGGACATATAGTTATAATGAATTGTGCTGTATTCATTAATATCTGATAATACAATATATTTAATAAATTGCGTATTTAGATTTAATAATATATTTTAATAATATAATATTTATAATATAAATATATATATATATATATATATATATATCAGTGTTTTTGACATGTTTTTTTGGTTTATAAGGTTTTTTGATTTTTTATATAAATTATTGATAAATATATTAATTTAAATATTATATAATTTAAAATTAGTATAAATATTAATAATAGTATATATTATGTATATTATAAATTATAAAATGTATAATTTCAAAAAATATAATAATATAAAAAACAATTTACGTCAAAACAATACAATAATTGATAAATATATTAATTTAAATTCTATATTATCATTTAATATTAATTTCAATATTATTAATAATAAGATAGACTATATTATATGATTCATACCATGTATAATATCATTATATATATACTATCGTGTACATAAATGTATGTCATAAACTAACATGAACAATGAAAATGTAGTATATATTATAAATTGTACATAAATGAGTTGTTAGTTTAATTTTAAATTATAACGCAGTGTTTGCTTATTATATTTAATAAACAAATCAACAACCCTATTATCAATACTATTAATAATAGTATAGATTATGTGTATTATATAAAATGTATTCATTTAATAAACAAGCCTAGCCGTAAGAAAAATATAATTTACTGAATCCTTGTATAAATTATAATATAATACTTTAATAGAATATACATGACATATCTAATAATAAGCATATAATATATTACTATAGAAGTATTTATTAGAAATAACATTCTATATAACATTTCTAAGTAATTAATTAATTATTAAAAAAAAATATTTACTCTATATTATAGACATTTTGATTATCTAAATATTGTATATAGAACTTTTTATCATATATAGCACCATTTCAGCGTTAATTAAAACGGCCACTGCTCCTGCACCGGCCTATATATTATAAATTATACATAAATTAGTTGTTTAAAATTATATATATAAAATTAAATATAAAATGTATTTACAATTTATATTTAGTTCGTAATTTTTTTATTTATTAAAAATCATAAATATAGGTATCATGGCGAAACCGAATAAAAATTCTAAAGAATTATTTATTTAATTTAACTGATGTTGGAAAAAAGTCTATTTTTCTAACTCCACGGAAAGCTGGCTTCGTAGGTTTCACTACGGGGATAATTGTAGTCGAACATGTATTTGTGCGGCTGATGGATGTTGGGAATAACTACTTCCTGACATACAAAATGAGCCAAGATCACCTAGAATTGCTTTTCGGGGCTATCCGATCACACGGAGGTAGCTCCAATAATCCTACAGTAACTCAATTTCAAGTTATTTATAAGCGGCTGCTCATGAGAAATGAGGTAAATAAATTTATATTATATATATATATATATATATATATATATATAATGATATTTATATTAAACAGGTGAAGTGTTCTAATGGAAATGTTGGCATAATGGATGGGACATCCATATTATGCACTAAAAATTATTCGATAGCTAGAAATGACACATTGGAACCTCTACAGATCTGTACTAATAGTACACTTACTGATCACGACTATGGCGACTTACCTATTTATAACAGCTTATCTATATATAAATCTGATATTGTTAAATATAAAGCTGGATTTATAACGCGATCAATAAGAATAAAGATTAATTGTGATCAGTGTAGTGATGCATTGGTTAGCCATACAATTACATCACAACTTAGTAATCGTAAAAATGGAGGTGGTTTAATAAATCCGTCTGAGGATGTCGTCAACATTTGTCTATATGTTGAAAGACTGCTTACGCCACAGATAGTATATGGGGTATTATCTAATACCAAGATACATAGATTGAAAGTGGCATCTCTACGTAGTGTATCTGATAATACCCTATTTACAAAACTATTGCAACATTCATATGTAGCAGGTGATTTAGGTGTTGATCACCGAATTATTATTATTACAAATATTATTGCTAAATATATAAATATACGACTGTTTCAGATATCTAAATTGATTAATCAAAAAAATTGTATTAAAAGAATCCGAAAAAAATTTACTAAATTAATATTATTTAATAATGAATAAAGTTGTATTTTTGTATCATTATAAATTTCATTATTAAGAAAAAATTTAAATATATGTAGAGTTTTTATAATAATCACGATACATAATATTAAAACACGTTAAAACTTGTTCTATAATGTATATGTCGTAAAACGTACATCTTAAAATAAGTATGTGATGCATACATATTCTGAATTATGTATAATTTATATGTAGGGTGCATTATTGGTTAATTTCTAGTAAGCCGATAGACTTGTATGTATTTTCATTACATTCATTAAACTCGTTGCATATCATATATCATTTATATCATAATATGATAGGTATTTTTATAATAATTGTGTATAATCTTAATATATGATTTTTGTTATTATAATCGTATAACATATAATAATAATTATAATTATGTATAAAATTAAATTTCGTATGATTATTTGATTTTCATACGTTAAGCGGGTATTAATTTATTGACTTCATAATTAGATATTACATCTACATGTTTAATTAAATAATTGTATTAATTTCAAAATAATATTTAACTGTATTTATATAATACAAACTTGTGGACAATTACGTGTACTATTAGAGGAACATTAATCGATTAATTAAGCACTTTTTAAATATTTTTAAATAATAGCGTTCTTATAGTTGTTGTAATTTATAATTATATAATGTATTATTTAAACAAATTAAATGTTGTAATTATATTGCAGTATATAATATAAATTTATATAAATGTTTATTTATTTAATTCATTTGTAATATTTAAATATTAGTAATGACATTAACCTAGAGAGTGCTATTTACTAATTTAAAAATGCAGAGATAAATATTATTTTTTAATTACTCATGTAAAGTTTTTTATTATATGTAATTTATATATTTAATATAAATGTTTATTTTTATATAATGTAAATACAATTTATAAACAAATTAAAAATATCTAAGAATTTAAAAATGAACCGATAAATTGTAATTTGAAATTACCTATATAAAGTATTATTTAACCAAATTACGCGGTGCAATTATAGTGCATTCTAAATATATGATATAGATAAATATAAATGTTTATTTTGATATGATAAAAATGCACTATATAAGCGTATATAGAACAAATTAAAGCGATCTAAGAATTTAAAAATGCACCGATAATTTAAAATTACCTATATAAAGTATTATTTAAGCAAATTACGTGTTGCGATTATATTGAATTCTAAATATATAATATAGATAAATATAAATATTTATTTTTATATAATAGTAATGTACCTTAAGTGTATATAGAAAAATAATCCAAATATATGTAAAAAATAAATATTATTTATTTAAATATTTGTTATGAAATATCATGTGTCACGTGATGTCGGCCATCTTAAGTTTACAACAATTAAAAATCCAAATTCCCCTATACAGGTACCATGTATGACCAATAATTTTACGTTGGTAAGATATAGCTATAACGATCTATGTAAACTATAAATCTATGCGTGCAATATTACATTATCATATTTGTTATATTCATAACGTGTTGTTAAATCGTTCAATATCTTTACTATTGTGTATGAACATATATATATATATATGATACTATATGGTCAAACTAACTATATACTTAAGAAATACAAATATATTCTGATTAAGATAGTTATTTGTTTCTTAACTATACATATATATAATATACAATTTGATTATATATATATTATATTATATGTATATATATATATATATATATATATATATATATACTATATGTATACTAAAAACGATATTTTATGAATGTACTCATAAGTGTATCAATGTTATATATATATATATTATATATATATATATATATATATATATATATATATAGTTTATAAGAGACAGATAACTATATGAATCACACATATATATATATATATATATATATATGTATGTATTTACTATTAGATTATACCGTATTGTGAAAGATCTATATAACATTAATATCGCATAAGTTCACTATAGATATATATATATATATCTTAATGTTATATATTGTTACTGTAATTATACAGGTTGATGCAATATATAATGCAATTGTACAAGATAATCAGTCATGTATTACAATTAACTATATACAGTTATAACTTTATAACGTAACTAATGTATACAACAAACTAACCAATACGACGTACACTCCGGTATAGACTGTGTGATATGGTTGTGTGGGGATGACGTGAGAAGGCAGTGATGTCCAGTTAAGAAGTGAAGGAGAAAGTCACAACTAGAATATAGGACAGATGACACGATGTTAACGGCGAGTGGATATGGCTTTAATGTAACGATGTCGTATGCCTATATATACATTAGCGTGGAATCGTCGCGTCTGAAGCGATGCTATTGGTTAATACATTCTTGAGTGACAGCCGAGATTCATATTGCCACTGTTAATTACCTGAGCTAGTGAGACATAATACAATACAATATGACGCTATTGATACGGTCAGATGTGTGAGAGTATTGTGTTGCCGACTTGTATGACGTAACACATATATCAGTGAGTACGTAATAGTTAATCTATATTTAGATCATATTATGTAACCATATGACGTATATATTTATTAAGCTTGCTTATTTAACTTTTACTTTATAATATAATTTAAGTATATTACCTACATTAATACTATTTATTAAATAAAGCTGTATGAATGATCAATAGCTTATAAGCTATAGTATATATTGTATACTAAAGTATGTTCTAAACTAGCTACCTTCTGATATGACATAATATTATATATTAATAATATCATATACTTACATTCAATAACATTTATAATTTGATATTACATACATATATTTACTTGTATAATATAGAATACATAAAATATATGATAGTAATATGTATATATGTTAATGTGTTATTCATGATAGGTTGTATTCAATTCGCGCGATTGCCTATACCGCGAATGTATATTGCAGTTACGTCACTATCGCTATTCTATAAATAGACTGCCGCTATCGCGCGCACTGAAGTGGAACGTAACTCACTAAATATGTATTATATATGTTATCGTATCATTTGCACTCGAGCTATATAGTGCATTACGTGTGTGTAAACCTCACAACAATGGCTAGTCACGTGGTGCATGGTGTTAACATTGCATAATCAGGGGGCGTGTCGTTAAAGCTGCCACCCCCTCTCATGCAGTAGTAGTAGTAGTAGTTATAGCGGTAAGTTAATCAAAGTTAGCCACACACGTAATAAACATTGCAGCGTATAACTGTTCCATTGTTCCCGGGGGGGGGGGGTGTGCGTCACTTAATACGTGATACTTTAACACGTGACAATAGGGAGGCTGATGAGGGGATGCTGCGTGTGATGGAGACTGAGGAGGAGGCTGATTGGGATTACGTAATCAACATCATAAATATATCTATATCATGTGGTATATAGACTATATATAGACTATAGATGTGTAGATGTGCTGCAGGTCTCCCGTTGTCAGTAAAGGTCACGTTGTTCTAACAGTATAGCTGTCACCTTTAAATCTCCACCTAGCGTTACCTATAGCCTGCTATACGTGTGTGTTGTGTAGGTAGTATTACGGCAACGATCAATGCTGATATATATATATATATAAATATATATATATATTCGATATTATACACAACACATTAATATATCCAGAAATAGAGTTTGGATAATAAGATTAATGTGGTGTTTATAATGTTAATTCGTATATAACTATACATTTTTGAAATGTACACACATTTATTTTAAATTATTATGTATATGATGTAAACTAAGTGTTCATTACTAATATATATCACATCAATACGCTTGCTGGTCTTACATTATATATAAATGAATGAGGTGTGTAAACGCTAATACATATTGTATGTACTTAAGTATACTTTTATCTTTAGTGATTTCGATACTACTTATATCAGCTATTCACTATTCACTAGCAGTTGCGTAGGGATGGAGTGTTTTATCTTTGTACGACACAACCGTTACTAAGGTATAATATATTCATAAATATCATTTAGAATAGTATATATAGATACTGATATAGATCCCGATATGGATATATATATATATATATATATATATATTTATACATACATAATCGATATAAAAAAAGCGTTCTTTATATCAATGACCTACAATATTGGTTCTACATATGCGTAACTAAAATATAATATTATGTAGGTGGTTATCTAAGGTTTTATTTGTATTAATATCTATATATATATAATTTAAAAAATTTAAAAAAATTTTAATTGTTAAAAATTAATATTTATTTTAATTTCTTATTTTAGTATTTTTATGATCTTTGTTTCGGTATTTATATTAATATTTTAATTAAAATTCATAATAAGGAAATAGGATTAAAAATTAATAAATTTGTTTTATTATAATTACTATAAAGACTACCCGTTATAAGGATATTTTCAAAAGGTAAATAACTGCCTAAATGCAAATTACTTACTCAATTAAATATATAAATTAATAATTATAGATTTTATTTACCGACAAATTATAGACAAAGATTTAAAATTTGTATTAAAATTAAAAAGATGTAAATGCACGTATCATTTATATTGAGATACAACCATCGATATAAAGAAAGTACCCACTTTCTTTATATCGATGGATATAACACCCATTCCTCATCTAAATAATAATACTCTATATGCAAAATTCACTAGATATATAGAAAATATTGAACAATTAAAAAAAATAATAACCAGGATACATTTTAAAAAGTCAGAAAAATATTTATTAATTTGTTTAAATTGACTTTTTAAAATTTATCCTGGTTATTATTTTTTAATAATTTAATAATTTAACAAATTAAATTATTTAATTTATATCGTTATAAATTCTTTATAACTTATAAACCAATATAAAAACTAATATACAAATTACATGAATTTGTTATTATTTTTTTTATTTTACTTTTCACTTATGATAAGGCTTATCATTTACTATGTTATATATTATTATAATAATTATATAAATGATTTATTTTAGATTTATATTTTTTCACTTTATATTTCTATATTTCATTTCATATATTTATATTTGTACTATTTACATTTATTTATAGTTAGTAGTATTTCTATATGTTTTAGTAATTATCTGTAATATATATCCGGGTAATTATTAGTAATATATATTATGTTTATTTCATATAATTTATATTAGTTTATTATTATTATTTATTAGGTTTCTAATTATTTTTAAATAATTATCATATATGTTTTAGTAATTATCTGTAATATATATCCGGGTAATTATTAGTAATATATATTATGTTTATTTCATATAATTTATATTAGTTAATTATTATTATTTATTAGGTTTCTAATTATTTTTAAATAATTATCATAATATTATGTGTTGTAAATAATCTTACTAATTATTACTACTTTAACTATCTACTAATTCTCTTGGCTAATTAATATAACTCATACTTATTATGACATATCTATGTATACTGGTATAGTATATATGCTGGTCCATTATTTACAGGGTTGGCAGAAGTAGGGTTTTTTGGGATATTGGGTTTTTTGGGGGTTTTTCATTTTTGTTTTCATTATTATTTCAATGTTTTAATATATAATTAATTATTATTATTTAATTATCACATTTCAATTAATTTACAAGTAAGTTAATAATGATATATATATGTACTTTTTGATTCTACTCTTTCCTTCATTCCTCATATTAATGCCATCACTAAATCTGTAAATCATCATCTATTTAGAATTAGAAAAATACGAAAATCGCTTAATGTATCTCTTACTAAAACGTTAGTTAATTCGCTTGTCCTCTCACTTATAGATTACTGTTCCTAAATCGAGTTATTCATTCATCAATCCGTACAACATATAACCTACGTATTAGAGATCATACATCTACTTCCTCATACCAACACTTACCTCCATGGTTCCCATTTAACAAATGCTCTGCTTATCGCATACCATCTATTGTTCATTCCTCAATATAGGATAGAATATATCAATATAGAATATACTTAATATATTCCTACTCTTCGAATTGCCCCTCCTATATTTCTGCTTCTCTAGTACAAAGATATTCCCTTCTATCTCTTAGAAACCATGAATCTCATTTTCTCTCTACTCCTATTCTCCATCCCTCAAAAAAGAATACTCGGAAACAGAGTTATATCGGTCCACATCTATGGAATTCACTCCCACCCTATATTAGATCCATAAAATCGCATAAAACATTCATGAAATATATACAAAAATTTATATCAGGTGGCAACCTGTAATACTAATATTGTTTGTCATTATTATTTTATTTATTAAGTTACGTGCGATTTATTCTATTTTATTTTATTATTATATATGGTATTTATTGTTTTACCTAATCTATTATTTGTATTCTATATATATATAAACTTTTGAGAAATCATTTATGATTTATTTAAGTGTTTAAATAAACTTTCTAATCAATCAATCAATATATATATATATATATATATATATATATATACTGATGAGTCTATTTATATCTGCTATTATTATATGTGATTTAACAAATAAATATTATTATTAATTAATTTAAGTGTATAAACATAATTATATTTAAAATATATATTAATTATTTATATTTATTTATAAATATATAAATCAATTATTAGAATACTTGCCATTTTACAATTTAAAATGTCATTAACCTTTATAGTATTATATTAATATATATTACGACACTATTATATTATATAATTTATATAATATATATATTTTTTTAAATATTTTTTCTTAATTTTTTTATTTCTAAATTTAAGATAAAGAAAAACCTCTGAAAAACCCCAAAAACCCTAGAAAAACCCACCAAAAACCTCTTACTTATTTCTTAGATTTTTGGGGTTTTTGCCAACCCTGATTATGTAGTTCATAGACTAATATGTTTTGAAGATTATATTAATCTATATGTAACACAATTTATGTTTTATAAATGCAATATTTTGAATTAATATACATAATACATAATATATATATATATATATATTAATTTTTGTCTGGTATGTATGGTCTCCACCAAATAAAATAGCTATATCAACAACAATAACAATAATACTTTTATTTATGTGATAATTAATTGATTGATCACTAACATTATTACTAGCACACTACCAATAGTGCACACCACTACCACAGGTACCCTTCGAAGAGAGTGAAGATAGACGTGGCAAAGTGTTCTGTGCGTGTTCATTTCGATGATTGGAATAGTCATTATATGTCTACCGATAATCAGTGCACAATTACGTCCAATCAGATCACTCGAAGACTCCGCAGATTCCCCATGTGTAGCACATACATCATCCAAGTCTAGAGGTAAATTTGTTAGCTTCACTTTACTGTCAAATAATGCTACAACGATACTATTGATAAAGTTATTTATAAAATCAAATATTGGTAACATTGATTATTGCTAAGGTAACTGATAAATTTACATACTATGTTTATGTTTTACAATAAACCTTATCAACATAATAACAGAATGAAATATACACACAAAACTTTTGTTTTATTGTTCAGTTTAATTATTAATTGTTAATTTAAAAAATTATAGTGATATTTATATTGAAATTATAATTAGAGATATTTATAAATTACTACACAATATACAAGAAATCCCTATCAATTTACATGGTGTACATATTAAATCAAATTATTATATTAGACATACCCACTTAAATGATTATAATTTGCTTCAAGTCACTTTCCCAATTTTTTTAAATTCGTTTGTTTTTAATTATCAATTTTGTTACTTATCAATCACATTGCATATTCAATCCAGTAGTGTTTAATTTATCATTATTTTATTACATATTAGTTATTACTTATAACATTCATTTCATTTTCAAAGTATTAAATCTATAATTATAATATATAAATAAATATGTTATTAAAAAATATGAATTATTTTTAAATTAAACAATGTTTTTTTATATTTATTTCGACATTCAACATAATATAATATGTATTAAATTATATTATGATATTTATATAATCATATTTAAATCATTGAAACAAATAAATTTTGTGATTTTTATTTTTATCAAATTCAAATTAGTACGCTTGGACCATTATGTAATATGATAAAATCACTCAAGCGTAAAATAATTATTTCACAAAATATGTGTTAGCAGACTTCCTGTCATTGGTAATATGTAGATTTATATTTTGTGTAGTTATTTTGACAGGTATATAAACTTATATGTAGGTATGAGTTAAATAAATATAAACTATTATCGCTCTAAATTAGAAATATAATTACGTTTAATGCTAATAATACATACTATTATATTGATACAGGAGTTCATTGGGAGTTAGTTATCCCCATGAAATATATTATGAATTTCCATATAATGCACAATCGTTCAATTAAATGATACAGAGATAATTATTAACTATGTATTTACAGCAGTAATTATATATTTATAATATGTATATTACATTTTGCAAAATAATTGTATTTAACTTCCTTATGTAATGTATAATTCATTTTTAATATATATTAAAAAAAAATATATTTTAGTAATATACAAAATTCATCTTACAATAATACTTGTACTGCAAAATACTTCAATTATATTCTTATTATTTTGGTATATTTTTATAAATTATTAATCTTATAATTCAAAACAGGTTTTATTATTCTTATTAAAACATAAAATATATCTTATATCTAGTGTTGTTAAAAAACGCTTTTTTTATTAATGTTTGTTTAAAACATGTATTAAACAGTTTTTAATTCGTTTTATTCGTTTTTTATGCGTTTTTTTCTGTTACAAAAAATAGAATTATTTAAATAAAGTAGATGTGCTATTTAATAATATAATAATAATAAAGTAAGTACATATTATATGAATAATCAGTAATAATTCAAATGCGAGTTTGAAGAGTGATGGCTTGGAGTCAACGCTGTATTTGTCGCAACAACTCACAGCTTAACTTGACACCAGGAAGGAACGACTCGAAGGAGAGAACCAAGAACTGATCCTAAAGAAGGAGAATCTTCAAGGTTACTGATGTGATCTCCGCATGATTCAGAAAACTAACAATGATAAATCTCGTTCTGAATTAAATATAATATTATTGATTTATTGTAATCATGATATGTTTGTATACAGTACAATAATTCCTTCAAATGGACACCTCGATAATCTATAGATGTATTCATGTTATAAATAAGTGTAGGGGCTATGATGATATAATATAAAATGTATAAATATATACATGTATAAATGATATAAATTTACATTTATTAATCAACAAATATTAAAAAAATGACTGTAAATTTTCATTACGTTTTACATACTTTTATAAATGTTCTAAAAAGTGTTCAATATATAAAATATATGTAAATATATAATACTACAGCCGATGTAGCTAAAACTCTGAAAGAGATGGAGATGGCAGTACAGAAACTCGAACGAGTGAAGGATAATGTTGCCATGAAACTGCTAACTACTGAGAAATACTCGCAACTGTCACGAAGAGGATTGCGACCATCAGAGAAAGGGTACATAAATAGTATTCATTTTGATCTTTACATTTTCAATATTCATTTTTAATTATAATTATATTTAATAATAATTTACATAAGATTATTCAATATTTGTCAAATATATTGATATGAATATTTGCAAAATCTAAATATATATACATTTATATACAATTGAATATAGCAAATATGTATTCTAAAATATACTAATTTCAACTAAAACGATCACATTAAAACTGGATATACATTTGGTAAACAGTGAGTAATTTATATTAATCTTTTTGTATTATTTACCTCATTTATTTATTAATATATCCCTCTTCCGAACAATTTTTAAAATTGGACTTTAATGAATAAATAAATGAAATTCTTACTCTACTACTATAATATCAATACTACCGATTACAATAAAACCTTGCCCTCCCCTTGAAGGAGAATCAGCGCAATACAATGGAGTGAGTCCCTCCTGTACCAGTACGCCCTTGAGAAGGATGACCTTCACACGGTCATGTCCTCGCACGAGACGATCAGATCATCATGGCTGCTTCGGAGAACAATAGGTTAGGGGGGTCACTGGGAGGTCACCGGGTCACATGGTAGGTAATATGTGGATCATGTGATAACCTAGTCACATGGTAGATGGCAGGTTTGCATCTCGTGGTAGGTAATAGGTCGCGGTCACACGATTAACTGATGATTATATAGTGAAATAATGATGATGGTGATGATGATGATGATGGTATGCTAACAGAGATAGCTAACATGGTCACATGATCTAATACCATACACACACATACACGTAAATATACATGCATACACATATCCCTATATTAACATACGCATATATAAATTAACCTACATTTTATTTGAGATTTTAATTCGATATTGATTTTTTATATTAATTTTTTTTAAATGATATTTTGTTATAAAATTTGTTATTTAAATTTATAAATATTATCCTATACTACTATAGTTATTAAAACTATTTATTTATAAATCTGCTTTCACATCAAATGTAACACCGCGATATCTGCCAGATTTGTATAGCTTGATATTGGCTGCTTCTAATTATTCGTTTTAAAATAGTTACTATATATCGGAATATATAAATTCAAAAATTTAATATTTGATAATAGATAATTTATATATCACGCATGCATATTTATATATCACCCATCTGTCTAACTAAAACATCTTTACATGAAACTCTATTAACTAATTTTACTACTACACATATTACAAATAATTGTCTTATATGAATCAATTAATAATATGTTGTATCGATATATATATATGTATGTATGGAATTAATACACATCTAATTAATGTAACTCTATTCTTAAAACAATCTATTTTTTATAATTACTTAAATCATATTATAATTCATATTATTTATTTATTTCAATTTCATATATATTTGATTATCTAAATTCTCTATCATTAAATAGGTCAGTTATGAAGGTGAAAGATGGGGCTAAATATGATCAAATGTCAGGCTTCTACCAAGGTCATGATGGAGTTTAAAGCTCTTTCAAATTAGTGTTATTTGTTGTTATATAATACACTAAAAAATAAAGTATTCATTATTTTGTTTATTTGTCATAAAATGTCATTGAATGATAAAGTTATATATATAATTATAATTATAATTATTATACAAATTAGCAATAGATGTTTATGATTATTTCTAAAAATAAGTATTTTTATTAATTATTCTTTATTCATAAACTTATATTTATGTTTTTTATTTTAAAAACAAATACTTATATGTCTCTAATGTGTTAATAAATTATCAAACTGAATTATAATAGTAATCTGTTAAATTCTAAATTATTTTGCTTTAGATGATCTAAATATGTATGTTATTTTACATGGTCACATTCATACTATTAGCTATACGTGTATACCTCATATTACCACTAAACTTACTTAATAATCACTCTAAATTAAATATAATATTTACTTTGTTTAATATTTATCAAAATATATATATATATATTACAAATTTGTATAATAGTAAATGATTTGGTATATTATCATTATATATTTCTTAGTTTATTTATTTATTTACTTAATTTGTATACATTTATAACTGTGTGTAATATTTTATTTATATTACCAATTTAGTAAATATAAAATAAATAGAAAATTAAAAAAATATTTATAGTAAATAATAAACTTTTAAATGATATTACTATTTTATGACTTAACAAATAAATTATTCCTTGGAACTAATAAAAATAAGGTTAACAAATTTATATGATATATTAAACAAGGAATAGCTTTAATCTTAGCTCTACATTTTACTTATTCACATGTGAAATTATCGTGCACAAATTACATACAATATTTGTATTGAATATTTTATGATATAATTTATTCAACTTTAATGAGCAGTTAATACTATTTTAGATCCTTGATTTTTATATTAATAAATAAATAATATTTGTAATCTGTGGAGATGATAAGTGAAACTGAACGAGAAAGATTGAATATAGTTTATTATCTTATAATGTTAATAACAAATGAATGCCATTTAGTATGTGATTATACTCTTGTGTATATTTAGGATTATTTCATAGCATAATGCAACATTTAATACATTATAATTATAATATTTTGCAATTAATATAATGTATATGTTTGCTTACATTCTTTATCCTCAATAATTATATGAATAGAACTTTATTTATATGTTTGAAGGATTTTATTATTATAATTGTTAGTTGTTATATATATATAATTGTAAAGTATTATAATCTAGTATGTAGAATTAACAATAAACACTTACAAATTATAGTTTAATATACACAATTTATATTAATATCTATTCATCTATATTGTATAAAACCAATACTTATTAATATAATATGTTTAACATTTTGTAATTAGTTGGTATTTTATTTTGAATAGGTAATTCTATAGTAGCTTATATTGTTTGGAAAAATAATTATATATAGTTATTTATTCTACAGAATTTGTTATTATGGGTGAATTATTTTGTTGATATAATAATAAATATTTTTTAAATTTAATATATTACATATTTTAATAAATTCTCGATCTGTTTGTTGGAAATATATTATATAACAATTGTATTTTTTTTTTAAATATTTAATATATTTTTTTATTATAATAATATTAGCCATCCTATCGAACAAGTGATCACTATAAGTAATAAGAATTAACAAATGAAGTAAACTTCAGGGTTGACCATGCCCCATATGGGTTGACCAAACTCTTTATTGTTAGCGTTTCAAACATACATATGTATCATCCTTGAATGTATCTTAATACATAAGGAATTTATATTAAATTGAGAAGTATTTTAAATATTATGTAGATTTTATGTTTATTTACATTAATTTAATAAATATTGTTCCATATATGTAAATAAAATGTACATTTTAAATAATGTACTGTATCTCGACTAAAGGCAAATATTTGTAAACAATGCCTAGTTCAACTATAGACAGTTATAATGATAACATGTTGGAATAATATCGTAATATATTGTAAACTACTATCAAAGATTTTCCGAAGGAAAGATATAACACTTACGCGAAATCGTGTAATTCGAATTTGTATACAAAATACCCTGGTGCCACCTATAGCGGGTTACTTTTAGGAACTATGCGTTGTTTATAATGTAAATTCGTATTTAACTATACACTTTTAAAATGTTAAATAATATGCTTTAAATTAATATTTATATGATGAAAACTAAGTGTTCATTACTAATATATAACAAACAAATATGATATGTATGTTTTAAATGCTATAAGTATATATGTAGTGAGTAAAAGCTAATTTATATTGCATGTAATTTAATAGAGCAATGAAAACATTGTTGTATGCAAACAGAGCCGAACCTAAATCTATTTCAGTGATTTCGATACTACTGCTAGCAGCGGTTGGGGCTATAACTAAATTACGTTGCATGCATAGGGAGTGTTATATCTTTGCTTCGCAACATCTTTGCTACTATAGTTTAATATGAAATTACATACTTATTTTGTATAAAACTTGTATATTGTGTTAATATTATAAAATGAGTTAGTTTATATACATTATAATCAAGTAAATATGGAGTCGTTTAGTAATATGATAACTGGTTTATTGTATTTGATATGGTTTATTTAGTTGTTTATATAATATTGTTAGTTAAATATTATTTTGTAAAAAAAGCAATGTGGATATATTTATACCCGGATTATACATATAGTATTTCTATATAGAATATATTTATAAAACACTCGTAATTTATAATTAATAGTATTATTGATGGTGTTTAAATAATAATTATAGTAATAAGTTATTACTAATAACCGTTAAAATAATCAAAAATACAACTAATACGAGCGACAAGATGGGATAATAATATATGTTGGTTTAAAGTGATTTAACTTAAATAAGAAATTATGTCAATTTTAAACAAATTATTTATCAGACCGTTCAGGAGTTGATTAACTTATGTCATGAAATGGTGTTTACAAAATAATAATGTGGTGGTTTGTGAATATGTAGAATGGCTGAAAGGAGTCGACAGTTAGTTGGTTTGTGGATATACGTATTATGGAGATAATACGATTCAGTGGTGAATATGTTATGTAATATAATAGCGTTGTATAGTTAATAACTTGTGAGATAGTAGGTATAGTTAGTATTATTTAGGTTGCGATATAGATGTGAGGTAATCATAACTATAATTAATGTGAAGTAATCAGTAGTTTCAGATAGAAGATAGTTCTGACTTGTATATTTATTATGCAGTCAAGGTCAGTAAATATGGATAGTTTAATATGGGTTAGTAGTACTAACTTAGTACCGAGTTGCAGTAGTTTAGTCGGGAATTTATAAGTGATTCGTTGAGGAGTTTAGTAGTGGGGTTAATAGTGGGACGTCGTTATAATGTATTATTTTACTTATATTATATTAATGGTAGGAAATTGTTTTAGTAAATTTAAATGATCAAAGGAATTTATGGTGACAACAATATTTAACTTTATTTGTATAAGTGTTTCAATGACAATGTAAAGTAATAGTAACGTATGGGAAATGTAGTTTGAAGTTCTAACTTAGAATAAATGTCAAAATAGTATTGTTGATCATATTCTAAAAAATCAAAGTTTCGTAAAATGTCCTCATTCAACTTCTGACTAAGAAGTAATTGACTAATTTAGTAACAACCCAGCAAACAGGAATAGCACCCTTAAAGCACCAATATAGCATTATGCATGATTAAAACTCCCTTAGGACACCTATAAAGCATTTACATTGTATTAAAGCACCTATAAAACATTATTATGGCATTAATATTTAAGCATGTTTAAGCATTTATATTAAAACACCCTTAGGACACCTATAAAGCATTTACCTTGTATTAAAGCACCTATAAAACATTATTATGGCATTCATATTTAAGCATATTTCAGCATGTTTAAGCATTTATATTTAAAGCATTTAAGGCACCTGTAAAGCATTTACCCTGTATTAAAGCACCTATAAAACATTATTATGGCATTCATATTTAAGCATATTTCAGCATGTTTAAGCATTTATATTTAAAGCATTTAAGGCACCTGTAAAGCATTTACCTTGTATTAAAGCACCTATAAAACATTATTATGGCATTCATATTTAAGCATATTTCAGCATGTTTAAGCATTTATATTTAAAGCATTTACCTTGTATTAAAGCACCTATAAAACATTATTATGGCATTCATATTTAAGCATATTTCAGCATATTTAAGCATTTATATTTAAAGCATTTAAGGCACCTGTAAAGCATTTACCCTGTATTAAAGCACCTATAAAACATTATTATGGCATTCATATTTAAGCATATTTCAGCATATTTAAGCATTTATATTTAAAGCATTTAAGGCACCTGTAAAGCATTTACCCTGTATTAAAGCACCTATAAAACATTATTATGGCATTCATATTTAAGCATATTTCAGCATATTTTAGCATTTATATTTAAAGCATTTAAGGCACCTGTAAAGCATTTACCTTGTATTGAAGCACCTATAAAACATTATTATGGCATTCATATTTAAGCATATTTCAGCATGTTTAAGCATTTATATTTAAAGCATTTAAGGCACCTGTAAAGCATTTACCCTGTATTAAAGCACCTATAAAACATTATTATGGCATTCATATTTAAGCATATTTCAGCATGTTTAAGCATTTATATTTAAAGCATTTAAGGCACCTGTAAAGCATTTACCTTGTATTAAAGCACCTATAAAACATTATTATGGCATTCATATTTAAGCATATTTCAGCATGTTTAAGCATTTATATTTAAAGCATTTAAGGCACCTGTAAAGCATTTACCTTGTATTAAAGCACCTATAAAACATTATTATGGCATTCATATTTAAGCATATTTCAGCATGTTTAAGCATTTATATTTAAAGCATTTAAGGCACCTGTAAAGCATTTACCTTGTATTAAAGCACCTATAAAACATTATTATGGCATTCATATTTAAGCATATTTCAGCATGTTTAAGCATTTATATTTAAAGCATTTAAGGCACCTGTAAAGCATTTACATTGTATTAAAGCACCTATAAAACATTATTATGGCATTCATATTTAAGCATATTTAAGCATTTATATTAAAACACCCTACATTTTTGAATGTTGTACCAAGTTAAGTCGAAAAAAATATCATGACGCTTTTTTAAAATATTTGTTGGATATTTTTATTGACATTATTGAAAAAAACAATATTTTTTTGAAATATTTTTATATTTTTTTTAAAATATTTTTCGACATATTTTTAAAATATATTTTGTATTTTTTTAAATATTTTGTTTTATTTTTCAAATAATTTTTGAAATATTAAAAAAATAATAATGCAGAATAAAGAATAGCTATAATTAATACACAATAGATAGACAAACAATCAAAAACCGAGCAACGCCGGGTCGGGTACGGCTAGTATACATATATAAACTATAAATATATGGATATATTGCAAATATATATAACAAAATATGTGTTTTACACCATCGATTTATAGTTTACAATATAAAATATAAATCTATGCATTTAATAATTCTGTATTATACTGTATTCTGTAATATACAAAGCTTATAATCTTTGTTAATATTTATCAACAACCAATATAATTAAAAATTAATTTGAAATCTTAGTTTTCATATATCATATAATTCAATTTCTAAGACATTAAAGTACAACAAAATAGTAAGTAGACATATTATTATATTATATAATAATATAATTGTATATATATATATATATATACTGTTGTAACTATATTTAAAATATCCGATATTTAATATTAATAATATCATATTATTATAATTATTATTATAATATCGTTATTATAAAAGGGGTTTAACTTTAACTTTAAAGTTTAACTCTAATATTTAAATCCAACATTTAAAATAAAATTAATGCTTAATTGTAAAAGGGGTTTCACACCAACTCGAATGCAATTACGAACTCCAATAATTAGATGTAAAACCAATTTTAGTAGATTTCAATAATTATTATTAAATATAGTTAAACTTTAAGTTAAAGTTACTTTAACCTCTAATAAATATCGTAGACACAGACTAGAGGCGCCAACAATCTATGACTAATAGTTTATTCGATATCTGAGCGCGCGCTTTCGGAGTTGAGACGCCCGCCTCTATATATGGGCGTGTCATAGCTTAGCTATGCGTATTTGTTAAACCAACGTGTACACATAATACTGATATATATATATATATATATATATATATATATATATATATATATAATACATTATATATTATTATAATAGTAATTATATATATATATATTAAATATATTATATATATTAAATATATATAATGGTTATATAATAACCTATATATAATACATTATATATATGTAATTAAATATATATTTAATATATATAATGGTTATATAATAACCTATATATATAATGGTTATATATAACCTATATATATATATATATATATATATATATATATATATATATATATATATATATATATATATATATATATATATATATATATATATATATATATATAATTTACTATAGATACATAATAACTATAATAATATACGTATACATTTTATATGTTCATAATTATTATTCTTTACATCAGATTATTATAATAATATAGTATATTTAACAGTAGAAATATATATTCTAGTAATTTGTTTATTATATTTTATTTATTATAGTATACTTATGAATTAGTATAATTATTATACTATATTTATAAATATATATGTTTATACTATCAAAGATAATTTGAAATTATAATAATTATGAAAATATAAAATATATACCAAATTTCGCGATCTATTTAAAACCGTAACTATTGTTATTTAGATCGCTCGCGCGTGTGATTTTTAATATATACTACTATAACTAGGATTCAATTTATAATTGATTAGTTTTTTTTAAATATTAATATTAATTATACCTATATTATATACTATATAATATGTAAGGTAACCCCTTATCTCGTTTGGAGTGTTTTAATTTGGTTTGGTGATTTAGTGTTCAATATCAATTCTACTATTTATAAATAATTATTTAAATTAACATTGTGCGAGATAATTTTTATGGACTTTTCAACTTATGGAGTACATCATGGTATTGCAGTTTTCATAGATGGGTGCCAACGATAGTTTCTGAGCAATGTAGTCTATGATTTCAAAGTTTGGATGATGTGGGTATACCCTCATATATGACTATGTTTATGGCTAGAGCTAGTATATTGGTAGTGATTATATTATCTTATACATTACTTATTGAATAATAAAATAATGTAGTTTATACCATTTTTTATTTGGTTATCTTATTTTATTTGCTATCTTGAATATGTTATATTTATAAAAATATGTGAATATAGGTTGTTAGCAATAAAACCCGTATTTTGAAATCAAAGGCTACAGACTAGCCTACAATGCACAGTCAACACGACGATACGTTATAATGTTATAACTTATACAATATAGATAGGCATCTTCATCGTATAAGCTCGGTATAAACTCTAAACTTATTAATTTAACTTATTAAATATATAAGTTTACTTATCATCTTATTTGTATATATTATATATCCATCTAGATGACAACAGCAATCCATTATTATCATTGACACGACATATTCAAGATAAACAAGAGAAGTCCATGTACTTTCGCCTTCGAGATAATAAATACGTTAGCAAATATTAATATTTTCAACTATATATTATGATAAATATAAACTTAATTCATCAACAGCAGTCCATGATATTTAGTAACGTGGTGCGTTAGAGATGACAACATCAACCTATGACCTTTCTTCTTCAATATGACAATAACGTTAGCAAATATTTATACTTATACCAAAGATTTTTCGAAGCAAATATATGACACTCCCTATATATACAATATGATTATACAATATGATACAATATAATGTTTATAATAAAAAAAAGCCAGCGTATGATAGAATACATTATTATTATAACATCTGCGCAAAAATAATATTTATAATATTTCAAGTTGGATAGTTTTAAAAACTGGTCTTTTCGTATTTATTACACTCGTGAAGTTATTGCTTCCCCTTCACCTAAAAAATCAATCAATACACAGCAGTCCATGATATTTAATGACTTGTCGCCTTCAAGATGACAACAGAATTCCATGATAATCAATGATATGATGCCTTAGAGATGACAATAGCAGTCTGTGCTGCCTTCGTGATTATCATAGAATCTCTGTGAAGCCCTCATTAGATACATGCTAGTAGCATGATTCCATATGCAACCTTATATTATATTTAGTATTTAATAGAACGTGGAATAAATATTCTGTATGAAGGAATATAATGTGAAAATGTAGTCATCATGACTTTTATATTGGGACATATATTTTCGGTCGACGCTGCATGCGTTCAGATGTGTTTAAACGTTACTCGAGTACTACCTCCCAACCCCAAATATTCACGCAACCTACTACTTATGATTATCCTATAAATTTATTTATATTGTAATAGATTATAAATAAATATAAAAAATATCTTGAATTAATACTATATAAATCTCCATACTTGTAAAGTTACTATATTTCTGTCTAAGCGTTCTCGTTCCCGTTCATTATTCTGTAACCGTTCCTTTCTGCGTTCCCGTTCCTACTTTTATATACGTTCCCGTTCCAGGAAATGATTCTAATGAAATTACTTATGCCATTAAGATGCTTTAATTTAGCACCCATAAGACATGTAAAAATGCTTTAATAATGCCATAAATATGCTTTAATTTAGCACCCATAAGACATGTAAAAATGCTTTAATTATGCCATAAAGGTGCTTTAATTTAGCACCCATGAGATATGTAAAAATGCTTTAATAATGCCATAAAGGTGCTTTAATTTAGCACCCATAAGACATGTAAAAATGCTTTAATAATGCCATAAAGGTGCTTTAATTTAGCACCCATAAGACATGTAAAAATGCTTTAATAATTCCATAAAGGTTCTTTAATTTAGCACCCATAAGACATGTAAAAATGCTTTAATAATGCCATAAAGGTTCTTTAATTTAGCACCCATAAGACATGTAATAATGCCATAAAGGTTCTTTAATTTAGCACCCATGAGACATGTAAAAATGCTTTAATAATGCCATATAGGTGTTATATAGGTGCTTAAACTAGTTGAGCATTATTTAAAGCATGTGTGTAAAATGGTGCTCAACTAAGATGCTTGATGGGTGCTTTAAGGGTGCTATTCCTGTTTGCTGGGAAGTTTCTGTAAACAACTAATCGTGTACGGCATATATATATTATCTGACATTGTGTATTGGTAGTTCAGTGGAGTAAGTTATGTTAGTATATAGATATATATCATAGGCGTAGATTGTTTACTAGACGTTAGGGTGTCCGTTAATGAGGTCAGCGAGTAGAAACATACATCGATAACGAATAGATTAGCTTTCATCCTATTGGAATACCGATTGCTATTTTATGCTGTGTGGATATTCTATTTTTTATTTTCAGTATAATGTTTATTACTATAATACCGATCATGGATATAGTTGGAGATTCATATCAAGTCCATAACAGATATGTCAGTTTCGGAGAGTTATGTATACATATCAGTGCCGGATTAAGCAAAGTATGGGCCCGGGGCAAACTTAATTTATGGGCCCCCTAATGTTTATAATTTAAAAAATATATTAGATCTATCTACAATATAAATATATATAGTGACTTTTGGGTAACTAAAAGCTTTATGGTATAGGTACATCGTACCTGCCCAGCAAACATTTTTAAGTACGGTTTGGTTATTTTTGAGTACGAATGAGTATTTTTGATCACAAACGAGTATTTTTGATTATAAATGAGTATATTTGATTACAACCGTATACATTTATTTATAAAATTATATTTGTGTACAAAACGGTACGTCTGTACACAAATATAATTTAAAACAATTATTTTCTACATTTGATTACAGCTGTACCGATTTGTACTCATAAATAATTATATAAATAAAAATAATAATATAAACGAGTATATTTGAGTACGACCGTAACAAGAATATAAACGAGTACAGACGTACCGATTTGTACACAAATATAATTTTAAAACAATTAGTTGTTACATATGATTACAGCTGTACCGATTTGTACTCAAAAATAATTATATAAATACAAATAATGATATAAATTCATTCTCTACCTAGGGTCATGACCTATATTTCTAGATTATGTGTATTCTCGTGTATATTAAATTATTCTATATATTTATCATTTTATCCATTTTTACGAATATGAGTTCAGAAAACAGTTCCTACATAATAAGGTTAAGCTATTATATTTATATATTTATGTATTATTATAATGTATTATTATATATACAAAATGTATTATTAATAAAAGTCAATTTAGTTTTAAAGATTAATTTATATATAATTAAATATCGTTCATATTATTTAATATTTTTTCACATTTTTTTAATATTATTAATACAATTATCATTAACAATAGATATTCTAGAGAAAAATTACGGGAGTGGAGATATAAGGTCCGAGGCTATAAATATATCCATATATAAAGCATACAAATGCTTAAATGCATATCAAAATATAGAATTAAAGGTTACATTTTATTATAAATTATAAATCAATATATTATTTTTATAAATATGTATATATTTTTATATATATTTAGATGTTTTTGCAAATGTGGATTATGGTAGGCCTATATAGTATATACCCATATATTTAATGTATTCATATTGTAGTAAATTGTATATATATATATACACGATTTACTATGTATGTCTATAGATCTGTATACAGACAAACTTGCACCATTAACTTATATTTACATTTTAATATTTCGTAATAGTTTAGTTAAATATAGTTAAAACCGGCGCCAAAAAATCTATGACTAATAGTTTATTCAATATCGAAGCTCGCGCTTTCGTAGTTGAAACGCCCGCCTCTAGATATAGGCGTGTCATACTAGATAAACTACGCCTATAGATATACTACGGACATGTATGTCCTTAGTATATACTACGTGTACACTATACATGTAATATATATATCTCTCTATATATATATATATATATATATATATATATATATATATATATACATACGTTATACACACACACACATATATATGTGTGTGTGTGTGTGTGTGCATTTTGTTATGAAGTATATAGCTCTCTCTATATATATATATGTTATATATATATAGAGAGCGAGATATATACTTTATAACAACATCGACACACAAATATATATATATATATATATATATATATATATATATATATATATATATATAGAGAGATATACTACATGTACATTGTACACGTAGTATATACTAAGGACATACATATCCGTAGTATATCTATAGGCGTAATTTATCTAGTATGACACGCCTATATCTAGAGGCGGGCGTTTCAACTACGAAAGCGCGAGCTTCGATATTGAATAAACTATTAGTCATAGATTTTTGGCGTCGGTTTTAAACCACAACCTAAATATATATCTACTATAATATAAAGGTACCCTTAAAAATAAAGATGAACAGAACCAAGACGACATATCTACTGGTGAAGATACGTCATAGTATAATATTCTAATATAAATTCATAATAATAATTTATAAAAAATAAAATAAATATTAACAATTCTACAGTATATTATAATTATTATTTATTTTTATTTATACACTTTTTACATGATATTTAACAAAAGTGTTTATAACATGGTAATATTAAATAAAAATAAAATTGTAATATATGCCTGTGAAATATTAAATAACAAAAAGTACTTTATAAATCATAGTAAATTATAAATAAATTTGTTTTTAATAATTTCTTGAATGGTGATGTCAATTCACAATATCGTAAGTCAATATTCAGCTCGTTCCCCTCTACAGGTGCCACTATACTAAATATTCTGATGTTGTGTTTCTTTCAATTTGTTGTAGATTATGTGATATATCACTCTCGTATGGACTTGAATGTGTCTTTATTAATTTTGTGTGGTATGTCCTTATGATGATATGCAATATGTGTAGTTACCAGTAATTTATAAATAATTCGGACATTAATTGGTAGTAGGTTGTTGTTGTCGCATTAGTTCAGTTATGCCGATCGTACTATTGATCTTGGTGGTCATTAATATATATATTAATATATATTATAATATTCCTATTGATGATAACTTTATTTTATTTAAGCCTTAATAACTAGTCTTTTAATTAGAAATTTCCCAGGCTACCAAATCATCAATAAATTGGTATAAAATTAGTAGTAAAAATAACTATAGGTTATATATCATTAGGTAGCATGTTATTTTCATAACTCTAGGTTATATATCATTAGGTAGCATGTTATTTTCATAACTCTAGGTTATATATCAATTGGTAGCATGTTATTTTCATAACTCAAGGTTATATATCATTAGGTAGCATGTTATTTTCATAACTCTAGGTTATATATCAATTGGTAGCATGTTATTTTCATAACTCAAGGTTATATATCATTAGGTAGCATGTTATTTTCATAACTCTAGGTTATATATCAATTGGTAGCATGTTATTTTCATAACTCAAGGTTATATATCATTAGGTAGCATGTTATTTTCATAACTCTAGGTTATATATCAATTGGTAGCATGTTATTTTCATAACTCAAGGTTATATATCATTAGGTAGCATGTTATTTTCATAACTCTAGGTTATATATCAATTGGTAGCATGTTATTTTCATAACTCTAGGTTATATATCAATTGGTAGCATGTTATTTTCATAACTCTAGGTTATATATCAATTGGTAGCATGTTATTTTCATAACTCAAGGTTATATATCATTAGGTAGCATGTTATTTTCATAACTCTAGGTTATATATCAATTGGTAGCATGTTATTTTCATAACTCAAGGTTATATATCATTAGGTAGCATGTTATTTTCATAACTCTAGGTTATATATCAATTGGTAGCATGTTATTTTCATAACTCAAGGTTATATATCATTAGATAGCATGTTATTTTCATAACTCTAGGTTATATATTAATTGGTAGCATGTTATTTTCATAACTCAAGGTTATATATCATTAGGTAGCATGTTATTTTCATAACTCTAGGTTATATATCATTTGGTATCTATTTATTTACATTACAAAACCCTGCTAACAGTAATATCAAAGATTTTGCGAAGCAAAGATATAACACTCCCTATGCATGCAACGTAATTTAGTAATAGCCCCAACCGCTGCTAGCAGTAGTATCGAAATCACTGACATATATTTAGGTTCGGCTCTGTTTGCATACAACAATGTTTTCATTGCTCTATTAAATTACATGCAATATAAATTAGCTTTTACTCACTAAATATATACTTATAGCATTTAAAACATACATATCATATTTGTTTGTTATATATTAGTAATGAACACTTAGTTTTCATCATATAAATATTAATTGAAAGCATATTATTTAACATTTTAAAAGTGTATAGTTAAATACGAATTTACATTATAAAAAACGCATAGTTCCTAAAAGTAACCCGCTATAGGTGGCACCAGGGTATTTTGTATACAAATTCGAATTACACGATTTCGCGTAAGTGTTATATCTTTCCTTCGGAAAATATTTGGTAATATCCTAATAATAGAAGCATAATAGCATAAATAATAGCCTCAAATGTTTACATTATGCTATTATGCTGTATTATGTTGCCATTAAAAATCTATTATGCTGTTATTAATTTGTAATTCTATTATGCTACTATTATTTTGCTATTAAATGTATATTATGCTGCTATTATGTTGCAATTATAATAATAACAACATAATATCAGCATAATAGCATTACAAATTAATATTTATATTATTAATTTATTTAGAAGAATAACTTATTTAAATATATTAAAATAATATATATATATATATAATATATGAATTATTAATATTAATATTATTTGAATAATATTTATTTATAAATTATAAAATTACTTAATTATATAATTTATAAATTAATAAATATATATATAAATATTAATAAAAAATATTTTGAAACGGCGGGGTTCGAACCTAGACTTTTAAACAAAAGGTATTCTAATACATCACGCTAGACATCCTGGCTAAAATCACTGTTTTTTATTTATATAAATTTACGTATTATTTAAATAGGTGGGATTTAATTATAGAGATAAGTGGATATAGAAATAAATTAGTAAATAATAATATACTACTATTAATTTTTGAATTCTAATATAATTCATAATATAACAGTTTACCTATTATTGTGTTACCTTATTATACAATTACCGTTTAATATATAGAGTTATATTTTGACAATATGCTCAAAATATAAGATATAAAACTACGTTTTCCTAAATCCTATCATATTTAATAAATAATTCATAATATATTTTTTAATAAATATTGATTTTTATTTTTACAATTCAACTACTGTATTTGTTATAATATTCGTTCATAATCTATAATAAATTGAGATGATTAAATATTACGATACGCGACTTGTATAGGTGACTATAAATGACGATTGGAAGGAAATAGTTAACTAATTAAACACAAAATTACTTTATATGTAAATATTTGTTTTTCATAAATATAATCATTATAATAATGTATGTATATATTTTTAATAATTTATTTTAAAAAAAATTATATACAATTGTAATTTAATTTATTATATCAAAATAATAGTTAATAAAAATGTTGTATTGCTTGAATAATAATAATACCTTCATCATAAAAAGAATCTGTATTAAATAAAGTACATCTGTGATTTAACAGCTTAGTTTCAATCATTTTACAACCGGCAGCGGTTCCACAATATATACCATTCATTTCAGAATCACATGGGTACTCATATAAACTTTGGAGATTATATAATTTACAATTTACAATATCATCACCAGTATCAATAACAACACAACTTTGATGTGTATTTAGTAAATATACATATCCTCTTTTTATGATACTTTTTTTTTGTATTATCAATTTGATTTTAGTGTTCTTCCTCTCGTCTAATCTTGCAATAATTTGCTTCAATGGTAAAAAACCAGACTTCAGCATTGATTTAAGTCGACCAAGATACGATTCAAATTGGAATGTAGATACATTATCTAATTGTCCATACCTCACATAATCATCTGTCAAGTGTGATAACATGTGCATATTATAAGTTATGAAATCATATCCATAAATTTGTTCGCAATTCTGTATACAATTAGAATCATATTATCAATTAAAATATTAATTTAAAAAGTTGTATAAGAAATTAAAACCTGTATGAAATAATTTAATAGTCCTTTTGCATATTGTACAGTTTGAGTATCAGCATTTGGTCTCAATAATATTAATGAAGCTGCATTCAACATTAAAAAACTTCTGTAGAATGTAGGTGCAAGTAAATCCTTTAATAGTATATGTCCAGTGTATAATAAAAATTGTCGATACTCTGTCGCCTTCCAAAACATGACATAATCTAAAATTCTAGGTCTTCGGCTGAATATATCTTTAGGTATTTGAGAAGCAAGTGATTCCAGTCTTTTATTAGCTTCACGTATTGATGTAATGCGGTAACTCCTGCTATTAAACATCTTATCTCTTCCAATCCATATCATTAATAGATGTTTCATAACCCCAAGACATAGACAATGCATGTAATCAATAGGGAAATCATTAACTATATCAATGTTTAGTAAAAGAAATAAAGAATCTGAATTATATAAATGATGCTCCTCATTCAATTTATTTCTGAAAGATTGATTTGATCTAAGTTCAGCATCTATTTCTCTAAATATAATTCTACCATTAATTCTTTCACCAGATTGTACACACCTATCACAGCTATAATATCCAGCATGGCCCTTCACACACTTAACCATTGATCTGGCTGGTGAGTCACAAGATATAGCATCTAATTTTATTTCAATTCTTCTATTAAAAATATACAACCCAGATTCCATCAATTCCTTTATTTCTAATATGGCTTCTCTCAAGAACTCATTGTCTTTAGGCTTTGTTTGTCCATAAGTTATAGTTACCAGAAATACAGTTGTTGGTTTTATGTTACATGACATAAGAATTGGCCAGCATGAATGTTTTGTTGATTTATAGAAGGGTATTCCATCAATATTCATGCTAAGTAGTATCTTAGATCCATTAAAATTAGGATAATTAGTTTCAAGATTATATACAATTTGTTTTTTAACACCGAAATAATAATAATCCATATTTGATATTATTCTAGTTTTGATGTTTCTAGGTGTACTCAAGAGGGTGCGAGATGATAAGGGTAATTTCCCACCAATGTTATGTTTTCTGAATAACTTTAATAATGCAGTAATTTGAGTTCCATTTAAAGATTTATCAATAGCCATGGTTATTAAATCATCTTTAAATGTTATACCAAGTGACTATCAATGACTATCATTATTTTCTCTAGTTTCATCTTCAGAACTATCATCTTGATCAGATTCATTAATAATATTATCAATATCTATAATGTGTATACCTATGTACAATGAGAGGATATTAGAATTATTATATATATAATTATTTAGATGTTTTATGTGATACAAATAATATGTATAATATGTATAATTATTAAATATAAATAATTAAATATATTTTTCATTCTGAATAGATTCAAATTAAAATGTAAATATTTTCTGTTATTTTCATCCAGAATTTCTATCATGAATTAAAATATTTTAAAGTAATAATATATAACCTTCATTTGAGTTTTCAATTATAGATTGATCTAATGTAGAACTAGAGGTTGGCATAGCAGTAGTATTTTCAGAGAGAACACCGCGAACGTTTAAAAATGTTGAGTAATTCTCATTAATATCATCTGTGGATAGATATTTTAATTTTATTTATAGGAGACGACTTCATAGCAACTAGTCCGATGCAAAAAGTAAATATCCTAGCTATTAATTTTATATTATGAACTATTATATTACAATTTAGATATGCAAAAGTGATACATAATTTATAGTATAGAAACCTTCATTTGAGTTTTCAATTATAGATTGATCTAATGTAGAACTAGAGGTTGGCATAGCAGTAGTATTTTCAGAGAGAACACCGCGAACGTTTAAAAATGTTGAGTAATTCTCATTAATATCATCTGTGGATAGATATTTTAATTTTATTTATAGGAGACGACTTCATAGAAACTAGTCCGATGCAAAAAGTAAATATCCTAGCTATTAATTTTATATTATGAACTATTATATTACAATTTAGATATGCAAAAGTGATACATAATTTATAGTATAGAAACCTTCATTTGAGTTTTCAATTATAGATTGATCTAATGTAGAACTAGAGGTTGGCATAGCAGTAGTATTTTCAGAGAGAATACCGCGAACGTTTAAAAATGTTGAGTAATTCTCATTAATATCATCTGTGGATAGATATTTTAATTTTATTTATAGGAGACGACTTCATAGAAACTAGTCCGATGCAAAAAGTAAATATCCTAGCTATTAATTTTATATTATGAACTATTATATTACAATTTAAATATGCAAAAGTGATACATAATTTATAGTATAGAAACCTTCATTTGAGTTTTCAATTATAGATTGATATAATGTAGAACTAGAGGTTGGCATAGCAGTAGTATTTTCAGAGAGAACACCGCGAACGTTTAAAAATGTTGAGTAATTCTCATTAATATCATCTGTGGATAGATATTTTAATTTTATTTATAGGAGACGACTTCATAGAAACTAGTCCGATGCAAAAAGTAAATATCCTAGCTATTAATTTTATATTATGAACTATTATATTACAATTTAGATATGCAAAAGTGATACATAATTTATAGTATAGAAACCTTCATTTGAGTTTTCAATTATAGATTGATCTAATGTAGAACTAGAGGTTGGCATAGCAGTAGTATTTTCAGAGAGAACACCGCGAACGTTTAAAAATGTTGAGTAATTCTCATTAATATCATCTGTGGATAGATATTTTAATTTTATTTATAGGAGACGACTTCATAGAAACTAGTCCGATGCAAAAAGTAAATATCCTAGCTATTAATTTTATATTATGAACTATTATATTACAATTTAGATATGCAAAAGTGATACTTTATATATATATATATGGGTGCAGGAACAACCGTGCAATTTACAAACCGTACAAGAACAACCGTGAAATTATCTTTCGTGAAATTTCCAACCGTGAAATATAATATCCGTGAAAATACAAACCGTGAAATAATTATAAATATATGTATTATATATACTTATAACATAGTGTATATATACTAAGTATGTAAATAAGTATAACTATTATAAAAATATATATGTTATTATATAAAATATAAAACTGATTTTTTGCCTTAATAGATACTGTATCGGCGATACTGCCCAGCTCTGGGTGTACCTACATGTACATACATACTTACACATACGCGCGAATACATACACACATTCACGTATTTTCATAATTATTTATTTATAGGTATATATATATATATTATATTTATATAGATGTTACTATTTCAGAATATTTGTGATTGTGCAATATAGCGTACGCTACTATATAGTTACGTAACTGTTACATTTGATTGACACATATATGCAACGCATTACTTGAACTTTCAAAAGTATCTGCGGCCAATATGAGCATTCGAATGCTATATTATATATAATTTACGTATAATTTACGTAAACTCATAGATATATACTATAGTATATTTATAAAATTAATGTGATGTATCATATGTATTCGTTAACAGTAATTAATAGTATAATTAGATTTTAATTTTCCGAAAATATTCTGCATAATTTTGGTTTTTTATTTTACATAATAACATATATATTTTTATAATATTTATACTTATTTACATACTTATTTATAATTATTTCACGGTTTGTATTTTCACGGATATTATATTTCACGGTTGGAAATTTCACGAAAAATAATTTCACGGTTGTTCTTGTACGGTTTGTAAATTTCACGGTTGTTCCATAAGCCATATATATAGGCATAACACATAACCCTATATATATTCATATATAATGTACTAATAATATATACTATTACACAACAATTAAAGGTAATTTTATAACTTTATATACTATATAATATAGGCTATTATTATAATAGCCTAATAATTATAGTTACTAGGTATATCTAGGGAGATACTCCATGGTATATTTAGTATTATAATATAATATAGTATTATAGTGATTCTAATAATTATAGTACCATACTGATAATAATTATAATAATGCCTACACTATACGTATTATAGTATGTACTATATCAAGACCTCCTATAACCTCGGTTATAGGAGGTCTTGACTATATACACAGTTATATTGAATATGTAATAAATTCACTTACGCTTTTCATATTTTCGTTTTGCCCTCATATACAATTTCCTTTTTAATTTACGGTTTTTACACGATATCATGTCTGACATGTTATTATAATATGCAACTGAGTGTGGCTATATATAAAATAGACAATATAATGTGTAATTAGTGACAAACTCTGTGGTTAGGCGAGTTCAGTATAGAAATAGATCTATTACATATATAATTAACCTAATTATATATGTATATGCAGATTAGTATATTTTTTTAGAGTTTTTTTTACTATATATGCCGTTAATAGTAGCGCCCTCTATAATTTAGCTAAACATAGCATTATTTACAAATTATTTTTATATTTCCTTTTTAGAAATATTTTACTATCCGAAGGTTTATATATATATATTAATATGATTCCTTTTTATTTTAGAATATTTTACGATTCTTAATCATATTTATTATAATTAATATATGAAATATAATATATAATATTTGCAGATATTGTACAGATAATTATTAAATATATTGAATAAAATTTATTATAAATTATATGAATAAATTATAATTTATTGTAATAGATTATGGATATTTATTGGATCTTATATGTATTATTTATAGTATATTATATGTAAAAGCTTTTGTTGTGTATAACACAATTGGTGTGTATAACGATCGACATATTTAATAATTTAATTACCTATATATATATATTATATAAATATCGATTTTCCTACATACTATGTTACATAGTATGTAACATAGGATATAAAATAAGGATAGTAAAGAGTCCTTACTAAGGACGGTCGGACAGTAGGCAAAAATTAAATAACTATAAATAACAAAGTTCATGCGTGTCTCTCAAGGCGTGCGTCGCGCGAATACATTATTTGTAGTTACTAATTAAGTTACTAATTAAGTTACTTTGTATGTTATTTATTACTTTCCTGGCATACTTTTTGATATAATGCAGCTAAAAAACTAAACCAAATAAATCAAACAACCCACATATATCAATCTGAAAATATTAATTAATCAATTAAAACGTAGTGTATACGTATATTTGTATAAAGTCATTATTCCATATATAGGGGACGGAAGGGTATTGTGGCCGATGCGGGTATTGTGGCCGATAACGATATTTCAAGAACCATTATAGTTATCAAAAAATGATATATACGAAAAATGTAGATAATTGAATTCTAAGAATGATAGTATACATCATTTTTTATTTATATCAATATTAATTATTGATTTTCGCTTAGAGAAAAAAATCAAATAATCGTAATTTTTATCGAAAAAAAACGTAAGGTTTACCTTATTTTATAGGCAAGTTATTGAATAAAATTATGTATTTTTAATATATTCAGTTAAGGTAATAAATAATATATCAAATTACATTTATAACAATATTCAATAATAACATAATGACATAGTAATCTGTTTAAACCAACGAGTGCGATGCGGCTATTGTGGCCGATGCGTGGTGGGTATTATGGCCGATTAATAACCAATCAGCATCGAGATAATTTCAATGTGTAAGCGTATCATAAAAATAGTATATTTAGATAAATTCCTTATAAAATCACTGAAATATATTTATGATATGATTGCGGTTGTCGATATAAAATGCGCTGCCTAAATATTAATTATTTTCAATATACCATGATAGTAGTTATATCAAGAACATATGTCCTTTTCATGACCATATGGTTATATGTTCCTATTTAAATACATGTAAAATGTACATTATACCACAACAAATATCATAATATACAATATATCAGTATTATAAGTGTATATATATATACACTTGTGTATATACTTTATAATATATCTATACTATCCTACTATATATAGTATATATTAATACATTATAGACTATATTTAGATTGTAAAAATAAACACACTATGTACATAATAGTTAAAATCATATATATAGGTATTATAAATATATATTACCTATTAGTTTATAAATTAATTGGTTTATAATATATAGTATATTTTATATATCCCCATTTAGTAAATCATATTTATATATCGACATCATAATTCCTACCTATCAATATTGATAACACGATAATAAACCATATATTTTATTATATATATATAAATATTAAAGATAGTATTACTAATTACCCTTATTTATAGTATTGTTAAGAATCCTAATATAAATGTATATATAATATAAATGTTTAAATTAGTTATTTTTATTTAATTTATTAAACATAATAAAATAATGATATGTATGTTAAAAGTATAACAATATATATTTATATTTAATAATCTATATAAAAACTATATTTTGTAAGTAGTTAAATTTAAAACTAGCAATGCCTTGGTGTTATTAAATTATTCTAAATTTTAAATTAATGATATGTAATATATATTTATAAATATATTTATATATATTCATAAATATTCACTAGAAATAAATATAAAATGATGTTAAATAATTTAATAAATTATATTATCTTTATATAAACTATAATTAATTCAGATATTTTAAAATAATGTTGGATTTTTCAAACCTAACATTTATATATCTTTTTATAATATGATATAACTTTATTAAAGTTAAATGGATTTGTTTAAAAAAAATAACCATATTTGTATAATAATTTACGATTCTGGAATGTTATAATATTATTTATAAATCTATGAATATGTTTATAAATTATACACTTCACATTTATTTAGTGAAATCCTATATGTATTATGATATTTCAATAATGTTTATAACATGGATAGGGTTTTATTTAGTTTAATATACTCGTATATATTTAAAATTTCAAAATTATTTAAAAAGCATTTAAAAAGTATATAAATATATAATTTTAAATTAAATTTTAATATAATTAAAGTTATAGATAATTATCTCAATAAAATAAACTATAACCCAGATATTTTAATACAATAATATTATCTCACGATATTATATAAATGATAATTGCTTAATTTAATTAAGGTATATGGTTAATTACATAAATAATAATATATTATATTCACAAGATATATAATGAAATAGAAAATAAAATGTATATACTTTATTAATTTATATGCATATATCGCATATTTTAAATGTATCTATATCAAGCATCGATATAAAGAAAGAAATCGATATTTCTTTATATCGATGATATCAAGTTGATAATATCAACACATAAATCATAACACCAATGTGTACATGAATAACACTGTATATATTAATATATATATATATATATATATATATATATATCATCGTTCATAATTTCATCGCATATTATGAAATTATATATATTTTTTATTATTATTATTTTCTTAATTGATTTTGATAAATTTTTTCTCACACATTTCTTTTTTGCCGGTGTCTGCTCCAAATGTTGTTTATATGGAGATGATGTAATTATTGCGGTATAGCCCTTTCTTTTTCCTAAGGTTGTCTTTTTCCTATAATATTAATTAATATTGTAAGTTTATAAATTGATATATATATATATCTATATCTATATATATACATATATATATATATATAGATATCATATATGTATATCATCTATAGATGATTAGTTTAAAATATATAGTATAGTAATATACCGATTTTACTACTCAATAAAGTAAGATTCGATTAAAGCACGTTGACTAAATTATTAATTTGAGAATAATGCAAATTATATATTGTACAGTAAAATGTTAATATAATTATAAATCCGTTTATAATAAATTATTATTATATATAAAATATCAAAATGTTACTAATGATTTTAATTAAATGTATATATTCAATTATTATATATTAATGTATAAATATGTGCAATGTTAATATGTTATACTGTATAACTTATACATATAAAATATATAAATAAAAACCATATTTACGAGAGGGGCCTGCAACTTTACCAGTAACCAAACTTTAAAGTAGGCTATATATGGAAAATTTAATTATTATTATATTTATAATATATACATGTATATATATATATATATACATGTATATATATATATATATATATATATATATATATATATATATATATATATATATATATATATAGTTGCCTTGTATATATCATTAACATATAAGTTAATAATACAATTTCATTATTATAGTATATAAAATATACTATATATAGTATATTGTACAATATAATATCAAATATATTTATGAATAAAGTCTGTGAACTCACCATCTAACCGTAAAACATTTAAATACTATAACTATAGTTATATAGGCTGCCTATAGGCGATATATAATCATTATAATATAAATAAATGTATATACAAATGTATGTTATATTATATAACTTATATAAATAAAAACCAAAATCACGAGGGGGGAATTTCATTTATAACCAGTATACCATTATCAGAACGTGGGCAATATCTTTAACGGAATTCCGGACAGATTAATCTGTATATAATTTCATTATTATTATACTTATATTATATATTTATAAATACACTTTATATATATATACAAATTATTAAAATATTGTTTTTTATTCTATAGAATACTATATTGTTAAATAAATATACATAATATATGTGTATATTGATTTAACAATAATTATTATATTTAATACTTTAATTAAGGTTTTTTCCATATCAAAAATATTTAAAGCTTATAATATATAGGCTACTGTAGTAGTATAGTATATACTATATACATATATATATGCATGTTATAATACATATATTTTAGTGCATTTGTTTACTTTAATTAATAACATATGTTTTTCTAATTGAAAAAATATTAAACTATAATTACACATTAATGACATTAAGGCCTATACTTATATATAATAATGTATAGAAAAATATATTATTTATATTTTTATATCAATAAAAAATAATATTTTAATATATACATATATACTGTATATATAGGATAGGATAGGATAATTTATTATTGCAAAATAAATTTTAACAATAAATGGCTAAACAAAATAGTCAAATTGACTTTCGAGGTGTTTGGCCAGAGTAAATAATAATGCAATTACATATTATACATTCAAACATGTATATGTATAGAAGGATAATCATATATATATATATATATATATATATATGAACATACCAGATTTGGTTGACATTTCTTGCATAATATTAATCATTTGGTAGACATGATTATTTGGAGGACAATTTCGTGTCCACCAAATAGTTTAGGGCAATAATGTATCACTTTTGGTATAAATTTGACTTATAATAAAATTATATAATTAATATATAGGAAATAAAGTTGTATATTATTTATTAATAATTTAAAAATCAATAGAATGGGTAAGTTTAAATAATGATTGAATTTTCACTCTATATATATTGGATCCATAAAAATAACTGTTTAGTAGACACACCATTTTCAATGAAATACGTAGTATTGTTGGATATATGTCTATAGGGAATTGATGGATTTAGACTTTATATTACATATGGATCATATATATAAAATAAAAAAATAAAATATTATATTAATAAAAAATATACATTTTAATTAATTTATTATTTATTTTTATTATATTTTGAAATAATAAATGGAATGATTCATAAATACTAAGGTAATACAAGTATTTTTATTAATTTAAAATTTAATATTTAAAATTTAATAATCTTAAAATATATATTAAGATTATTATTAAATATATACTTAACATTTAAATAGAATAATGTTTAATTGTGTATTCAATATATAATTATATATATCCATAATCATGTGTATTAAAATATAAATATTTATAAATACTAAGGTAATACAAGTATTTTTATCAATTTAATATTTAAAATTTAATAATTTTAAAATATATATTAAGATTGTTAAATATATACTTACTATTTAAATATATAGAATAATTTGTAATTGTGAATTAAATATATAATTATATACATTCATAATCATGTGTATTAAGTAATTTATTAAGTAATTTATCGTGTAAGAAAAAAAATGTAAGATTTTAAATTTTACCAGGTAACATTTTTAAATATTCTATTAATAATTAATTTAATTGAATTGGGTTTTACCAATAGTAGTTTCTAATAGTACACATACTATTAGTTGTTATTGTAAACTTTATATGGATAGTTATATTCAATATACTAATTAAATATAACATTGCATAATAGGATTATTATAATTATTATTATAATCATTATTATATTATAATGATTATAGTCAAAATATAGTTTAAAAATAATCAACACACTAAAAGCCCACATACTTCATTATACGAATTAGTAATTACATAAATATATAGTATTCATGTCATTATATAATTAATATAATATTATAAGAATACTCGTGTAATTTAAATAATTCGAATAAACATGTTACGGACATAGACTCTATCAGTGATATAGTCTATCATATAGTCTGATACGTTAATATCAAAGAAGGCCGCCGATTATTATTATTATATTGTTAGAGTTCAATTTTTATTTTGGGGTTGTTTAATTTATTTGGTTTTGTTTTATTTTTCTGTATTTTTTAGCTGCATTATAATGAACTCTGACATTATTATAATAACAATCGGCGGCCTGCTTTAAGATAATTCCTATAATAGACTATATCATAGAGTATTAAAAAAATCACGATATTTAACCTAGTACCAGGTATATTATATAATATATATTATATTATAAATTATAATTTATAATATATAATAACTTATTAAATAAGATATACAAAATTGTCATACTTTTTTTTAATTTGTATACAACCTTATATTTATTTACATTTTTAATATAATTACTACTATATACTTCCACTATATATATATTATATACATGGGAATACGGACGTTAGGCAAACATTAAATAACTATAAATATCAAATGTCACAAATGTGGCCAAGGTGTATGTCAATCTAATTCATTATACGCTCTAAGAGCGTATAATGTACCACTAAAACTGAAAATAAAATCTTTATGAGAAACATGTATATATGGAATAATTCCTTTTGAAAAATATATTTATAAACCATTCGTATTAATATATATATGATATTTACACATACGAGTAACATCCTATTTGCGTATTGATATTTGTGGGTTGTTTGATTTATTTTGTTTAGTTTTATTCTTCCGTTTTTTTAACAAGCACGCCTTGTGCTGTTATAATATATAATATAAATAATAGCGCCACGTAATGTTGCCATTTAATTTTTACCTACCATCCGTATCATCCTATATATATATTAACCTTTATATGTAATAACATATATATTAACAACATTTTTAGATTATTATATTATTGAATGTATTAAATATTAACAGGTAATGCCTTGTACTTATTGTTATATATTGTATTTATTTATATGCGACGATATTGTACATCTACGTGATATCAGCGAATATACGCATAGTGCCTGGTATCATAATGCACGTACATTCCTACCATCTCGCATGACCCCCCCCCACGCGCAGACGGCTGTGTATATATATAGCGGACCGCCGCTATGTATAATCACTTGAAGAATAAGTATAACCAATAAACGTACATAAGCCTTGACGTAACATCAATAAGCGTCCAACCTCACGTCCAATGAATATCATACTGCCACGTCAACCAGTGAGAGCACGTTAGGAAACATCTACCCCCCACGCCCAATGACTATAAACAATCATGAACCCTACACCAACTCCTTCCTTCGATTGGCACAATGAAGATCGGCTAGACGAGCTGAAAATGTTGTTTAACATTTTATTTACGTCCTCGCCATTGCCCACTACATCCGGTATGATATCCTGTACACCCTCGCCGTCACTCATGACCTCCGTGACGCCCCAGCCACTACCCACGACATCCGGTACGCTTTCGCCCTTGCCCACTATATCAGGTACATATTCGGTACGCCCCCGCTGTCACCCACGACATCTGTGACGCATCCGACATCACACATAATACCCAATATGTTCTCAACATCACCCGTGACCCTCTCGATCTCACCCACAATATCCGTGACCCCCTCACCATCACCCCCACCATCCGTGATGCCATCAGCACCATACACAACGCATGTATTGCCATCCCCATGGCCACCTCCAACATGATATCCTTCTTCCATACGTGAGAAGAGGGAATGATCCCAACCCCTCTTCGATAACCAATAGGGAGAAGAGGGGATGTTATATATTTTATTTATATATATGCGTCGATATTGTACATCTACGTAATATCAGCGCATATACGCCTAGTGCCTGGTATCACGATGCATGTACAATGTACGTTTCTGCCGTCTCGCATAACCGCCCCACGCTCAGACATCTGCGGTGGTCCGCTATATATAATCTCTTGAAGAATAAGTCTAACCAATTAACGTAAATAAGCCTTGACATTTTACTCCCATATATACACACAACTTAACAGTGTAATATATTAGTATTACACAACTTAGACAGTGATTAATACATAACAACAATTTATATATATATATAATAATTTTATATAATATATTATATGTATACACAAATATCCATGCATATATATATATATATATATATATATATATATGACTAATGATCTCCTCTTCAACAATGATGGCGTACATACCGACCCCAAGTGTGAGAAGTTAATTCAACAGATAACCTCACAAGATTCTCCGCAAGCCATTGATAATTATCATTATCATAATTATTACGCGATACCTATGAATTATAATTCATAGTTATCGCGAACTACATGTGGCCCTTTAATAAAGACCTGTCACACCTTACGATACTTCTATGTTAACTTCTTAAAAAAGATGTCTAATACCTAATATATTCAATAACATGGAAGAATAAATATACTACTCTATCATATTATGCGACAAAGAAGAAGATAACAATTCAAGTAGACGCTTCATAAAATTACTTTGACGCCATCCTCCTACATCCATCCAACAAGACGAAATCCCCATCACCATCGCATCTAAGATATTCAGCCCCGCTGAGACTCGTTATGTATATATCGAAAAATAAATGTAAGCCGTAATATTCGGAATCGAATGGTTTCACATTATTAAGTCTGACCACAAGTGCAGATGATCACCAGGGTTGGGGTCAAATACACTTTATCAAATACAAATACAAATACAAATATTTATTACATTTTTATACAAATATATATCAAATACAAATACAAAATACAAATATTAACACATTAAATATTAAATCATTTGATTTAATCATATTTTAAATCATATGATTATATTTTATATAAAATAATAATCCTTATCCCTAGATTATATATATATATAGACATTGGATAGTTAGTGATTGATATGTATTGGATATATGATATTAATAGGTTAATTAAAGCAATGTAGATAGGTGGTATAATTTTTAAATATTAAGGAGAAGACGTAGAATTAGAGTAATGAATGGATAAATAATATATGAGTTCTAGAGAGAGAATCTAATATAAATATAAAATACAAATATTAAATCATAAAATAATAATTCCTATCTCTATACCAGATTGCATAATAATTAATTGAAATCTATTTTAATATATTTAATTCCTAAAGAAAATCAATAAAATAAAAAACTGTAAACAATAGACTGATTGCTTGGGATATTATAATTTATAATTTATAACACATACATATTCTATATAGAATATTAATTTATTTATATAGTATTCATAAAATTATTGTTCTATTATATTATTTGTATTATTTAATAAATGTATTCTTTAATATAAATGGTAAATATTTTGTTAATTTTTTTACATTCATAAATTAATTGTTTAAATTCTACATTCTATTAAATTATTAAATTAAAATATTTTTAAAAGTGTATTTGAAACTATATTTGATCAAATACACGAAATACGACACTCAAATACAAATACATCACTGAATAATTATTCAAATCAAAATATAAATACGTATTTGACCCCATCCCTGATGATCACCCAGAAATATTTCTTCACAGCACCAACCCGAGTCCAAAAAATGCTACTACGAGTGCAGCAAGATTTCACGCTAATATTTTTAAAGCCAGGAATAGAGCTACGGATAGATTTTCACCTACAGATGCCAGTGAACACATAGACATTGATGTCCAGATAAGCCATTGACGTTTGGGACACAGAAGATAGAATATTTAAAATTAGAAACGGGAGACGAAACCCTTCAAGCCTTACTTTCTTCTGTATAAGTAACCTCTATTGCCATATGACACACTGACGCACTCATGGCAATACCTAAGTATACATTTTGTCCACTATAACAATATCACGTACCTCATTATATTTGATTTTTATACTCAATTCCCATTCATATACACTATGAGTGCACCAGCGCAACCATTGTAGATCATCTAAAACATGGTATCCTAGACCGGTTACTTAGCGACAACGGAGGACTATATTCGTCACAAGCGTTCCGAATATTTGCATCCGAATGGGGATTCAACCACAGGACAAGCAGGCATACCACTTCCTAAGTAACGGCCTAGCCGAGGAACCATGCAGAGCTTGAAGATCTCTGAGAACTTCCAGATGTCGAAACTTCTACTATGATCTAAACCAGTAATTATCGACACAAAGCCCCACCGAACTGCTCTACAGCCACAAGTTAGCAAACCCTTTACCTAGCACCTACCCCGTAGACTTGTCTAATGAGAATAAATTATCATCCAATATGTCAACCACACGACACTAGTAAAAAACAAGACTCATTGTACCTGTCCAACATAACACCCCTCACAAACATTCACCAGCGTGACCACATATCAAAGACATGGAAGCCAGCTATGAAACTTCGGAGTTACAACATCCGCAGTATGGATTGTTCTACCTTCGGGAGAAATCTATGAGATATCCGCCTTACTTCCCCGTCGACGCCCTGTCAGGAGGTAGTACCAACACCCCGAGATGCATCAGATAATCACTCAAGACCTCTTGCCCTACCCTCTACTCCACCGATACTCGGTTCAGATGTAGTTATTCCTCTCCGTAGTGTGTCATTACATTCTCATCCCAGGGATATAGCACTCACAACTAGTCCGTTGACACCCGGTCCTGATCTAGATAATCAAACCTCGTCAACCGTAGCGATGCGTTGATCTAACAATAATGTACGATCCCCACTTTTATTATTGACTTGTAGATATAAATGTATAAAGGGGGTGTTATATGCTTACATATATATATAACTACTTATTATTATAATCTATATATTTATATATATATCCATGTGCCTTCTACACATATGTATTCCTACCAAAGATATATATATATAATGTTAGCGCTCTAAATATAGATACCAAGCTATTATTTAATAGGAATTTATATTCGCCAAACTTATTATTGTAGCCTATAGACTGTGACACAGTCCGATACAGAATTATCTGTACATCTTATACACATCCCTAATTATTATATATATATATATAATGTCACATATTTCGACATGACTATTGTTCACAATAAATCTCAGCATTATTATCCTCTCCTTCTTTCAAATATAATATTGTGTATAAACTAATGGATTTATTATACTTAATAATCAGGAGCCGGTTACTATGGAAATAAAATATTTCCTATCACTATCCAGAGACAATCTCTGGATAATTCTCAGTAAATCGGGTTGTTCTGGACAAAAATACATATATTACAGCAAAAAAAATAGCCTAGGTTAGATAGAGGATGGGTTGTTCTGGGAATTTTTAGCTAATTTTATTCGCGTCGGACATTCGAGTAGCTCTCAAAATATATTTGTATAAAACTTGGACAATTTGATGGTACTTAGGATAACAAATAGGTGTCCTTATTAAATTTATAATACATAGGATCAAATATTAAAATATGAAATATGGGTCCTATATAATCCTATACTATATATATATATATTTATACATAATATAAAATATAATAATGAACACACTTAGTGTTTCGAAATAATTTCTAGTTAAATATATTTCATAATATATAATATTTTTAATAGATATGATAATAAAATATTAAATAATAATATTAATATTGAATGGAATTTTATTTGTTTTATGTTTTGTTTTATATATGATAAGTATGCTAATTATATAATGAATATGCTTTTTCTTGTAAAAGACTTTAAAATAATGTCTAGTAAATAGCCTAAATAGTGTAAATAGGGTAAATAGGTTAAATAGTATTATTATTTATATTAAAAAAATATATATTATAAAATAAAAAATATACCACCTGAGGGCATCGTAGCCAGACCTTCTGCATTGCATACAGCAATCTAACCACTATACTATAGTATAGTGGTATACCTATCGGATTTTATTAATTATGTATAATTACTAATAGTAGTATTAGTTTTGGTTTAATTATAAATATAATTAGAATAGAATTATTTTTCATATAAAATTGTACTTATTTTGTTATCATATCATACAAATAGTATTTATTATATCTAGAAACTATATAGATATCCTGTATAATTGTAATATTATAATTAATAGTATGCAACTGAATAACATAAATTGTATTAATATTTACTTTAAGTAATACTTATTATAATTATTATAATTATATAAACTTAGTTTAAAACTATTATAATTATATAAAATATTCAACAAATATTATTTCGATATTGAATTGATTATATAATTGTACTTATATTATAAACTATATGATAGTATAATTAATTAACCCAGGAAACAATTATAGCCTCATAATAATTTAATTATGTGATAATTATTATCATAATAGCATATATATAATAGCCTCGAATGTTTACATTGTGTTGTAAATGTATATTTATTAAATAATATAATATTAAATATTTAATAATATTATATTATGCTGCTATTCATTTGTCATACTATTATAATAATGATGGTGCTATTAAAAGTCTATTATGCAATTATTATGCTGCTATTAATTGCATAATAGACTTATAAGAGCATGAAAAATTAATATAAGCATAATTATTATGCTGCTATTATGATAATTTGTCATGCTATTATAATAATTATGGTGCTATTAAAAGTCTATTATGCAATTATTATGCTGCTATTAATTGCTTAATAGACTTATAAGAGCATGACAAATTAATATAAGCATAATTATTATGCTGCTATTATGATAATAGACATTTAATTATCTATTGATTATACTTGAAATTAAATGGGCTTTCCGAAACTATATAGAATTCTTATGTACATCCTTTAATAATCGAATTATAATTAAGTAATATTTAACTTAGGTACATAATTATATTTTGAATATTTTTAAACATTCAAAAATGAAATAAGGATTAGGAATATAGAAATATTGCTGAGCTTGATCTCGGATAAGATATGTTTACAAAATCCCAGAGTAACCCAATAATATCTATAAATAAGGTTTGTCCTTGTTGGGATTGTCTCTGGCCAATCTCAGAGCAACCAGCCCCTGGACCAGTTAATATGTGCCAACTTTCAACATAGCTTATTTTGAAAAGCCTTTCAAAATATTTTTGTAGGGTTATTTTGATCATTTAAAAAAATTCAAATAAGTTGTTATTATTCATCATAATTTTCGATTTATATTATATAATTAATAACTATCATATTATATACTTAGTATAATACTATATATATAATAATAATCATACTATTATTTTGTATTCTTAGAATAATTCTATAATTTATCAATACTTTATTAAATTTGTGAAATATAATTATATTCTAATTCTATTTATAATTAAATCAAATCTAATACTACTATAAGTAATTATATATAATTAATAAAACTGGTTTGGTAGTATATATACTACCAAATACACTATAGTGGTTAGATTGTTGTATGCAACGCAGAAGGTCTGGTTACGATGCCCTCAGGAGGTATATTTTTTAATATAAATAATAATAATAATTTTACTATTTACTAGAAATTATTGTAAAGCATATTCATTATATACTTAGCATACATATCATATATATAAAACAAATAAAATTCTATTAACTATTAATATTTTATATATGTAGGTGCAGATGTACCATAATGGAAGCTATTCTATCAATTCTTTTAATTAATTATATTTCCATAAATCTTCACAATTCGTACTTATAAAGTGAATCTGATTTTCTTCAATTATAATTATTTATTAATTAATTAATATTATATATATCTTGTTTCGAAAACAACTGTGTTCTTACTTTATGTGTAATAAACTAATATAAAACCATTTTCATTTCAGGTAAACAATGTTTTGATGATCAATTAATTATTTATTTTGTATTAAATTCTCATTAAATCTGCATACAGATTCAATTTATTTTTTAATAATATTTCGTAACACTATACAAGACCATATTTTATACAATGCTACTTTTAAATATTTGTAGAATATACATATTTTTCTCATTTTCAACATGTATATATTTTATTTAAATTAATAAACTTATATATTTCAATAAGTAATACTATATAGAAAATGTTTATTGATGTGTTTAAAGGTACTATTCATTAGTTACATGTAAAATAACATCTTTTCAAAATGTATCCACTTATAATATTAAAGTTTTTGTAATAATTATTTAACAATCTTATTATAAATATTTATTTTAAATAATGATTAACAAATAAAATAAAAATGTATCACTAATTTACTACATATATATAGAAATAATAATTTATACTGTTCATTTATTATTATTGTGAAATTTAAAGAAAAAATATTCAATATGTAGTTAATGAGATATACAAAATAATTATTCTGACTAAATCAAGTTTAAAGTTTTTTAAAAATTAATTTTTACACTATATATAGTTACTAATGTATATATTATATTTATAAATGATATTAAAAATATAATTATACATATACAATTTATTTTAATTATATGTTTGCACATCCTGCAGCATATGAATTGTCTTGATGTTTCATCTTCTTCTTCACCTTTGTAGCATCCAAGCATCGTAATCTGTCTTGTTGTACTGCATATTCTGCAACCGATTATAATGAATATCCTAGCAACCCATCAAATGCAGCTAAATAGGCCTGCATTCCAAAGTTAAATGTTCATACTGCCATTGTTACAGCAAATTGTTCTAGAATATTAAAATATAATTAATAAAATATAATACAAATTAATTCAACTTTTATACCTTTGAACATCGAGACTAAATCATATTATGAAAACTTTTCAACTTTTTTTACATATGGGGCTTACATATTTGCACTTGTTCAATAAAAAAATCTTTATTTTAATCCTGTATAATTATTTTTATATATTATAAATTTATATACCCAGATTTAATATATATATATATATAATATATGAACCTTCATATTTTGCTTTCTTGTAAACACAATAATCTCCACATAATTTCAAAGTCAATAACGTAGCCGGTGTAGTCAATAACTGTAGCAAATAAATAAATTAAATTCAATTGAATTCATATAATATATTCACTAAAGTATTTGAGCAAAAGTTATTTAAAAAATAAATATAAAAAATAATCCATTGAATATGAAATTAATTATATTTATTATAATTTACTGATATTAAAAATAAAATACATGAAATTGGATTACGTAATAGAAATTGTATACTTTAAATAGATATATAAAGTATGTAGTAGAAATTGTAAGTAAATAAAATAAAATATAGAGTATATACAAAAATTTTGCGAAGCAAAGATATAACACTCCCTATGCATGCAACGTAATTTAGTAATATCCCCTGCCGCTGCTAGCAGTAGTATCGAAATCACTGAAATAGATTTATGTTCGGCTCTATTTGCATACAACAATGTTTTCATTGTTCTATTAAATTACATGCAATATAAATTAGCTTTTACTTACTAAATATATACTTATAGAATTTAAAACATACATATCATATTTGTTTGTTATATGTTAGTAATGAACACTTAGTTTTCATCATATAAATATTAATTTAAAGCATATTATTTAACATTTTAAAATTGTATAAACAACACATAGTTCCTAAAAGTAACCCGCTATAAGTGGCACTGGGGTATTTTGTATACAAATTCGAATTACACGATTTCGCGTAAGTGTTATATCTTTCCTTTGGAAAATCTTTGGTATATATATAAAGATATTACATGGTTAGTGATTGATATATATTGAATATATCAGATTTATAGGTTAATTAAAGCAATGTAGATAGGTGGGTGTATACGGTAAGGGAAGATTATTTGTTTAAATAATTAAAATAATAGGTATATAAAATCCTGTAGGAGCAAGATTTATCATGGATAAAATTGAAGAAGTATAATGTAGATAGCGAGGAGTGGATTGGGAAAGCCGAAGAGTGAGTTAATTAAATTAATATATTATACACATTTTTCTTAAAGAATCAAATATAAATACAAATATTAACACATTAAATATTAAATCATAAAATAATAATCCCTATCTCTATACCAGATTGCATAATAATTAATTGAAATCTATTAATTAAAATTTATTTGATATCTAAAGAAAATCGATATGATAAAAAACTGTAAACAATATACTGGTTGCTTGGGATATAATAAGTTATAATTTATAACACTTATACATAAAATATAAATTAAATTCATATATATAGTTTTTATCAAATACGAAAATCAAATACAAATACATGCAATTACTGGAATGGAGGCTTATAGATTGTGAACGGAGATTAAGTGAGGTAGGTAATAGTTGGTGTAGAAATGAGATAGGATATCAACAATTAAATGTTACAGGTTACATGGAATATGTCATATGGCGATTTGAATATCATATGTATATAAATTTGAATTTTTTAATAGATATTAAATAAATTGAACAATTTTTAATCAAAGCAAAATTTTATAAATATTAATCATTAATTTGATATTTTGAAATCGATAATATATAAATGTTACAAACTTTATCATATAGTCGATTTCTAGAATAGAATCCTGATCATTACTTTTATATATCAAAATATATTATTTGATAAATCAAGCTTTAATAATAAATTTCCTAAATCAATTCTATAAAGATTATATATTATTATAATAAAAAATAATGAATATATATTAAATAAAATTAATAAAGAAATAATACAGAATAATACATTTGATTAGATATATAATTGAATATGATATTTTAATAACAAATAATGAATATACATATATTTAAAACAAATATATAAATAAACTTTTATTTTATATAAATACTAATAATGAATTACTAACATGTTTAAATAAAGGATCTTTTTTAATAATGTCTTGACCATCATGGATTTTAGTTATAATATTATTGAATTCTGGATCTTCATGATCTTTAGTGATTTAACTGGCATAGCTTTAGAGTAATTTCTCTTTAATTTGATTATAAAAATTCTTAAAATAAATTTACAACATTCTGTATTAATTTAATTGATTAAATAGGTAATTTATATAATTTAAAATACAAACCATTGCATAAGTTTGCTATCCTACATGTTCAACTAGTATGCCTTGAATACCGGCAGCAATCAAATTTGTATTATATTCCAACATCACTTTTGTTTTGACTCCAAAAAGACTTTTCTTAAATGTAATTATTCATCACCTGCAATTAATTATATATTTTTATCTTATATATTATATTCCATATTATTAAACATATTTAATATTTGTATGTACATAAAAATATGTATTGGATACTACTGATTACAAAATAAATAAAGTAATATTAAATTATTGAAAATAAATTAATAAATTTATAATAATACAAAAATACACCAATACCAATAAAATAAATACCATGTAAATAATTATTAATTAAAATATTATTATTTTCAATTACAAAATGTTAATAAATAAATATTATTGACATGTCTAAAATATAATATAATTTAAAAGATATTAACAAAGATTTGGCGAATCAAAGATATAACACTCGCTACCTACGCAACATGATTAGTATTCATACATCCCGCTTCTAGCAGCAGCATCGAAATCGATTTAGATTTGCCGCAATTTGCATACTACAATGTTTTCATTACTCTTATTAAATGACTTGCAATATAAATTATCTTTTACTTGCCACATAGATATTTATAGGATTTAAAACCAACATATCCTAGTTCTATATATTAGCAATAAACACTTAATAAAATAATAATTAAAAGCATATTATTTTTCATTTTAAAAGTGCATAGTTTGATACAAATTTATATTATAAACAACACATAGTTCCAAAAAATGACCTATATATGTGGTGATGTTGGTTTTTGTATACAAAATTTAATTACACGATTGAGTGTTCTATCTTTCATTAGAAAAATCTTTGATATTAATATGAAAAATTGTATTATCTAAAATTTGAATATTGGATGTTAAATAATTATATACAATTAGTTTATTAATTATATATTATTATTTGGTAACCAGTGTTCTCGTGCGAAGTGATTTCATGGGGAATGATATTATACGGATTGGTGATTTCGTGTGTAGTTTAAATTCTACTATTTATAAATAATTATTTATATATATTATCATTTCACACGAGATCATTCGCCACAAAATTACTTAACACGATATTATTGGTATTCTATTATTTAACTAATTATTTTTTATTATATTACACATATCATTGATTATATAATTAAATAAAAACCATTCGATAACTCCTGTTCTGTTTTGCACTTGATTCTAAAAGATTATTATCATAAAGTTAATTATATATGATATTATAGATTAAATATATATATTACGATATTTATAAGTTTTAATTTTAGCGTTATACTACTCTAAACAGTGAAATTAACAGATATAATTAAGAAGAAATTTACAAATGATAAAGAATACATATGTAATTGTAAATGTGGAATTATAAACTACTAAATACCAATACAGTATTAATATAAACTGCGAGATAATAATACCAAAGATTTTGCGAAGCAAAGATATAATACTCCCTATGCATGCAACGTAATTTAGTAATATCCCCAACCGCTGCTAGCAGTAGTATCGAAATCACTGAAATAGATTTAGGTTCGGCTCTGTTTGCATACAACAATGTTTTCATTGCTCTATTAAATTACATGCAATATAAATTAGCTTTTACTCACTAAATATATACTTATAATATTTAAAACATACATATCATATTTGTTTGTTATATATTAGTAATGAACACTTAGTTTTCATCATATAAATATTAATTTAAAGCATATTATTTAACATTTTAAAAGTGTATAGTTAAATACGAATTTACATTATAAACAACACATAGTTCCTAGGTGGCACTGGGGTATTTTGTATACAAATTCGAATTACACGATTTCGCGTAAGTGTTATATCTTTCCTTCGGAAAATCTTTGATAATACCGTACAAATGTAAAATAATTATACAATATGCATTATCAGTGAATTATTATTTAAATATTACATATATATGTATTATATAATAGTGTTTAACATCATATATATTATGTAGTGATGTAAACAATTTGAATATTTAGATTAGAATATTAAAAAAGTATTCATGGGATTAAAGTAGTAGTATTAATATTTTTGTGTACGGTATTAGTATAGCAGTTATTTCATAATTGGAATTTTCAGTTTTCTATAAGCAATAAATATAGTATATTAAGTAATTATAGTATTATTTAATACTTTAAAATATTAATAATTTATTACTATAATATTAATAAATATATGAATTATAATATCATATTATAAATATACATAAGTATGTTAAAATGGTTTTCGCCGAAGATTACAAATAAACTACCCTGTTTGGTTAGAACGGACAAACGGCAATTTTATTTAAAACTATATTTATTAAATTACTTTTATTTCTATATTAACTAATGCTGATTGTATATTTTTCATAATGTATAACTATTATATTGATAACAATATTTAATATGATATGGTATTATAATAATCATATAATATATATGGATACAGGAGAAGCAGACCACCGATATATTTAAGAGCCGCCCATCGATGTAAATATATGTTACGCTTTCACACGCTAAAATATTCCATATGAGTAACATACATACGTTATTTATGTGTATTATCATATTAACACAAATATATATTATAATTATATACATATATATTATACATGTATAATAATATTAATAGTAACTGTACGGATTATGGTCAAAAGCTTCGCGATTGATGAGCAATTTGAATGCCCGCAAAATTGTTTATGTGAATTAGTGAATTTACAATAGCTTATGATTGGCCATTATAATTAGCGTATGTCTATTTATAGACTATCATACATGCAACGGCTTATCATTAATATGTGTGTGTGTTTTATAAGTTCACTCGGGATGTAATGCAGCTAAAAAAACCTAGCAATATTAAAAATAAACCCAACAAAACCAAACCAAACAAGTGAAAATAACTAAAACTAAAAATATTAATGTTTGTACAAACAATCATACGGCGTATGATTCATACGCTATTGTAAATTCACTAATTCGAATAAACAATTTTGCGGGCATTCAAATTGCGCATCAATCGCGAAGCTTTTGACCAGGTACCAACTGTACAATTAAATATTTTATTTTTTATTAAATTTCAATTTGTACTATTAGAAATTATAAGGTACTATAATGGATAACATATTGATGGATTATATTATACATATATAATATATTGGTTCTACTTGAAATTAAACAGACATTCTAAAACTATATCGATCTCATGTGTACGTAACATATTCGAATAATAATCGAATGATTTCTAATAGTTAAATAAATTAAAATATAATAAAAAATCAAATTTATTAACAAATATTTAATTGTACAATTACTATAACGGATAACTATAGATATATATATATATGGATTATATTATTATACATATAATTATAAGATATATTTGTGGATTTGTTTAATATGATATAATACACAAAAGCAGTTTATGTATGTTACTCGTATGGAATATTTTAGCGTGTGAAATCAAGCGTAACATATTTACTTTAGTGACATATATTTATTAATTGGGCGGCTCTTATATATTACTAAGACCGCCCAAATTGAACTCTTAATTATATCGGCGGCCTGAATATATATATATATATATATATATTCGGTACCTGGTCAAAAGCTTCGCGATTGATGCGCGATTTGAACGCCCGCAAAATTGTTTATTCGAATTACTGAATTTACAATAGCGTATGATTGTTTGTTGAAACATTAATATTTATAGTTTTAGTTATTTTCACTTGTTTGGTTTGATTTGGTTGGGTTAATTTTAATATTGTTTAGGTTTTTTTAGCTGCATTACTGTAAATGATTACATCCCGAGTGAGCTTATAAAACACACATATATAAATATATGGTAATTATAAGCCGTTGCATGTATGATAGTCTATAAATAAACATACGCTAATTATAATGACCAATCATAAGCTATTGTAGAACCACTAATTCGAATAAACAAGTTTGCGGGCGTTTAATACGCGAAGCTTTTGACCATAATCCATATATTCAATTAATAATATTGATCAATAATTATACTTATTTCAATAGTTTCATTTTAATATAAAATGCATGTTAAAATGTATATTTTAATAAATAAACACAAGAATATAATAATCTATTGATACTTGATAATTAAAGTTAACTTATGCTATCATAATACCAACTATATGATAGATTTTCATAATTAAAATTTCATATTTTTATTTTGAAATAAAATTTACATTAGTTCGTATAGATTCTATAATAGAGCCCGTTTTTATATCTAAGTAATTTATCTAATATATATTATAATTATGCTTACATATTATTTAATAATAATTTATTATGATATAATAATTATAATATAATTATTAAAATGTGACATGTGCTTTTTAAATTATCCGAAAAATTCTTATATAAACATAATATAAAAATAAAAGACATATTTATTTTATATAATGAAGATATTATATGATATAAATAATATATAGTTATTTTTAAATATAACTAACCATATATAATATGTTCGTGATTGATAGAAAAGGTAAAATAGTTTAAATTATCCAATATTATATTGAATATACGAATTTAATTTAATATGTATAAATATAAAAAGGTCATGACATTTGTCATTAATTATAGAACATATATATCAGAAAATAATAAAGTTGGAGCGAAACCTTTAAAATTCAGATTGTCCACAAAATAATTATTTTATGCATACCTTAATATTGTCAACAAAAGAGTTAGCTTATACATAATTTTTATTTGGTAGACAATATTTTTATATATATTTTATTATTCATTATTTTGAAAAAATAATTAGATATATTCAAAGAGTATATCATAATTAATTAGTATATAAATTTTCACCTTCATGGCTATCTTATAAAAAATGGTTACCAAATGATTATATTTTGCATTGTCCACCAACTGGTTATATTACGACTATATATATATATATATATATATAAATACAAACCAAAATCACATGATTGTGTGTTTCATTTGTAGCCAGTATACCATTATCAGAACGTTGGGCAATCCTTGAACGGAATCTGTATATAATATCATTATTAAAACATTGTTACTATACATGCTATTTAGAGTTATATATATATATATATATATATATATATATATATATATATAAATATATATGCAATAAAGATATGCCAGGCTAGCATTTAATTATATAATTTAATGTTTTACCCAATAGTATTTAGTAAATACTCATATTTTCATTCAAATAAATATACAACTAAATATTTTTCTATGGAATAAATGTATAATTCCATATTATATGGAAATATATTTAATTGCATATTGATTTAAATATAAAAAATGAATATAGTATATACTATAGTACATATTTTAATAACATTTTAAAATAAATCTAGTTTTTTAATCTTATTATTAATATTGAAAAAATTATATATTAATATATTTGTAAATAGATACTAGAAAATTAGTTAATATATTAATTTATATTTAAAGAATACTATAAAAATCCGATAAAAATTATATTGTTATTAATAAATCATATATGTCAACATGTATAATAGACTAATTTGATGAATAATTTATTATAATTTTGTTTTTAAAATGATATATATGTATATACTATATACTATATATAGTATATATAGCATATATAGTATATATATATATATATATATATATATATATATATATATATATATATGTAAATGATATATATATATATATATATATATATATATATATATATCATTATAATGATATACATATATATATAATCTATATATATATATATATATATATATATATATATATATATATATAATATATTACAATTTATATATGCATGTATTCATAATATGCATTGCATATAGATACATACATGCATGTATAATATCAATATTACAATTTACAAAATCCTTATAATCCTTATAAAATTAACTTATATGGAAAATTATGTAATAGTTATAATATACTACTTTATATTATATAAATATATTTATTAATTATTTTATGTGGATTTAATTAATTTGAATTGATTTTTAATTGATTTTATTTCATTTGAATTTAATTTTATTATTTTATTTGAATTGTTTTTATGTAATTTGAATTGATTTTTATTAATTCATTTGAAATTAATTTATGTCATTTGAATTTAATTTAATTTTGTTGTAATATCTAGTATAATTCTTCACTGATATGCATATAAATATATAGCAGTGTAATTTACCCTGAATTGTTTTTATGTAATTTGAATTGATTTTTATTAATTCATTTGAAATTAATTTATGTCATTTGAATTTAATTTAATTTTGTTGTAATATCTAGTATAATTCTTCACTGATATGCATATAAATATATAGCAGTGTAATTTACCCTCATATTTGCCTCATATTTAGATCATATGATCCTCCCACATATTTATTCTATAATTTATAATTGAAAAAATATAAAACTATAAATACACATTAAAAAATTATAAAAAAACACACATTATAAAAATAATGGGCGATTAATGCCTTTTGGGATTCAGAGGGTTATATGAAAATTGACAAACGACAATTGTATTACTTATATTATATATATATATATATATATATATATATATATATATATATATATATATATATATATATATATTACATTATTATTTTATATTGATATAAAATAAATAATATATTTTTGTATACATTATTATATATAAGTAATTCCAGTTTTATTAATGTGTAATTATAGTTTGATATGTTTTCAATTATAAAAACATATTTTTTTAAATTAAACAAATTCTCTGGAATATATTTATTATGAAAATGTATATATATATATATATATATATATATATATATATATATATGTATATAGAATTAATAACATATATACTATGTAATACATAGTATGTATTATATTATATAGCTATATACATATATAGTATATAGTATATACATATATAGTATATATATATATATATATATATATATTGTTATCGATATTGTTATTTTTATTTTGTGGAGTCCTTTCATCCATTTACATTTATAGCTATATTATATAGCCTATATATCATATATTATATATGCCATATATAATATATATTATATGGCTCTAATGTCCCTTCGAAGCCCCTCCCATGCATCGATATAAAGAAAACTTTCTTTATATCGATGCTCTCATGTTAAGTCATCCATGGTTTTAATGAGAGCCGATCATTTATTTATACACAATTATATAATATCACTTCTAAATAATATTTTAAGACCCCATTTTATAAAATTAATTAATGGTCAGGACGAGGGTCGAACCCGTGTCTTACTGCTTGTGTGTATGACGTCTTAGCCAACGAGCCACACTGGCAGTTATATATATATATATATATATATATATATATATATATATATATATATATGTATATCTGATTTATTTCTTTTTCTCAGTATAATATTGGATAATTATTATAAAATGACATATTTATTAATAACAGTTTAAATTATATTATTAATTATTAATAATATTATTAATAATATATAATTATATGCATAAGATTGTCATCCTATTTAAACGATTTAATTCCATACATAACTATATAGGTTTATATATAGTTATATATATATATATATATATATATATATATCTTTATATAGTTAAATAATTTAATTCCATATATTTTTATAGTACACATTTTAAATTTTATATTTATATACTATAGTATATTACGATTAGTATACTAATTGTCACGTATACTACAATAATGGTACAAATTATAAGTATGGCACTGTATTAATATTTCATATCACATAATCAAATACAATACTATATATATATTAAAATATATTACCTGATGTTTGTTCCGGAGTTCTAAGAGTGAGACAATGATATCTATTCCTGAAGCCCCGTAACCAATCTATTCCTGCCATTTCATTTTCAATATTGAATCGATGTTCAATACAATTTTTATTTGCCATTTCGTTCAAATTAATCGGCTTACATTTGCATTAATAATGTGAGACATAGTAAACTAATTAATTAAAACATAAATTTGTAGCTGAATATAAGTAAAACTAAATGGGATAACGATTACTTATAAATATATTTACTATAAAAGTGCGTGTGTATCTTGATATCTGATAAAATGTATTTTATTTTCCAATTATAAAAATAGTGCGTATTTGAATACATGACGCGATCCTAGTGGCTATTTCGGAACTATCGACCATAATACCCGCACTAGTGTATTTTATCTCTATTTATACGGAAAATTTGCTTTTTAATAAAAATCAAATGACTTGAATACACATAATTAAATGAGTAAATGTTGATAGCCATTATTTAGAACAACATATTGTAATTGTATATACAACTTATTGGATCATAATATCCAATATTAGTATGATATATTTTGTTTCTTGTAAGGTAATACAAATATCGGCCATAATACCCTTCCGTCCCCTACATGTTTTCATTTAGATTTTATTTTCGTGTTAACTAGAGCGTATAATAAGTTGCGTAACGCACGCCTTGCGTGCCACTCGTGAACTTTGCTATTTATAGTTATTTTTGCCTACCGTCCGTATTCCCCTAAATTAAGATATACCAATATAATATTAAATCAAACATTGCTGTAATGATTACCGAATATAGTATTATATCATCGCAACTATAAAATTATTTACTTTCCCAGCAAACAGTAAGAGCAGCATAATAGCAGCATAACAGCAAATGCTAGAGCCTCAAATGTTTACATTGTGCTATTATGCTGCTATTAAATGTCTATTATGCTGCTATTAATTTGTAATAATATTATGCTGCTGTTATGCTGCTATTATGCTGATATTATGCTGATATTAATTTTAAATGTCTATTATGCTGCTATTATAATAATATCAGCATAATAGCAGCATAACAGCAGCATAACAGCAGCATAATATCATTACAAATTAATAGCAGCATAATAGCAGCATAATAGACATTTAATAGCAGCATAATAGCACAATGTAAACATTTGAGGCTCTAGCATTTGCTGTTATGCTGCTATTATGCTGCTCTTACTGTTTGCTGGGTTGTTATTGAAAATAAATATTTATACATAATTACAATTATTTAATTTATTTCATACATATTTACCTATGCCTATTATTACGCATACATTCTAAATTGATATTTAGTGAATTATAAAATCACTTACACAGTTAGTAATATTTACATAATATGTACATAAATTATGAATAAATATAATTGTGTTTTATTTTAAATCTTGGTGAATAAAAAATGTAACTAAATTGAAAAATTATAATTATTAATAATAAATATGCTTTACATTTAATTATATACATTTTTGGTAACATTTTCACGTAATATTATTACATTTATTGCATTATAAACAGTTTATCAATTAAAATAAATTTTCAATTGCGAACATGATTATATTCACATTTAATACTTATTATATGATAACATTGGTATAATATGCCATAATAATATATATGTAATTGTAAAATATGATGGAACTATAGAGTGGGCTCAAGTTTTTGTATGTACTATGTAGTATATTTTATAAATATTTTGCATACAATTTTTTAACAGGAATACTACTACAATGAACGCTGAAAATACTATTTTTTCTGGTTACTGTGTGGTTGAGAGTAGAGGCTCTGGAGGAAGTTCAGATATTCAAGAGATTTATATTATTTGGCACAAATGGATTAAATCAATTAGTAATGTTAGTTAAATTGTTACAAATATTGTTCTTCATTATTTAAAAACACCTATAATTCCTATTTTAGAACGTTGTAATCCTATATCACATATTATTATACTATTATGGGTATATTAAATTATATTATTACATAGGATCTAGCACAAGTATACTACCCTGCAGACAAATATGAGCTCCATTTAAAAAAAAAATCAATTCCAGAGGCAAACTGGACCATATACAATATTACTATTCTTGATACTAAAGGTAAATCTTCTTATATATTATATTTATAGTATAATGATTACTTTATATAATATACATTAATAGCTTTATTATATTATTAAATAAGTATATTGTTTATTACATATTTACCTGATCAGGTACTCGAGTACTTTATTTATTATGTGTACTTTTTTTAATAATTGTTGGTGCCTACAAAGTAACAATACTACATATTATATAGTATATAAGTATATGTACTTGAGTGGACATAGCATAATAATTACTTTGGGGTTATATATAAAATTATATATTTAATCATGTTTTTTCTAATATATAGAAGAACTGGTAGATGCAAGAAGTTCCCTAAATTATCTGTTACAAAACACAGATAATGAGATGCCTTTATCAAAATTAAGAAATAGTAAAGGTTTTTAATTATTATATATGTCCATTTTAATACAGTCATTTAAATATAATTTAAAAACCTGATAATGAAAAAGTAGTAAGTAAAATGTCAGTAGTCAAATGAATTTAATGCATATATATATATATATATATATATTATTATTATGTATAAAACTTATTTATATTAGTAAAACTTATTATATTATCCATAGCGAGAAGGCCACTATTCTTACCAGTTCCTCCAGTGAAGAAGACTCAACCGTTCACACATTTTCATAATGAACCGATTTTACCTTTTGTACCTTGCAGTCCATATGAAAATTTACCACATTACCCACAAGTAAATACTCCCATACATACTCCACATACTCAACATACTCCGATGGTGCAGAGAACCTCTGAAATCAATAATGATGGTATGTTATAATTTAATTTATTTTTGTAAAGATATTTATTTATAAACAATCAATTACAGCTGGAAATGAGATCATAATAAATACTCCCATACATACTCCACATACTCAACATACTCCGATGGTGCAGAGAACCTCTGCAATCAATAATGATGGTATGTTATAATTTAATTTATTTTTGTAAAGATATTTATTTATAAACAATCAATTACAGCTGGAAATGAGATCATCATACTTCTACGTAGCATGACTAGTTAGTATTTTCCATATTAAAAAACCTATATTAAAGTATAGATTATAAAACATAATATTTTTAAACAAAATGTAACCTAATATGTGTAGATTTGTTATACAATAATTAATATAAAATATCAAAAATCCTATATTATAATCATAATTATATAATTTTGATATTGATTAATATGGTAAAAACATTAATTTTGGATTTATTGATATATATATATATATATATATAATATGTTTCAACCATTATTTAGGTTCAATTGATGATGTAAGAAGAAAAATAGAGAATATGGAGGAAGTTATGATAGGTTAGTAATACATAAATTACATTTATTTTGCATATAAACCAATTGATATTAAATGAATATTAAAAATGTGAATATACTATACAAATATATATAAATATAATTATTTAGGTAAAATTGAATGTCTAAGCACAAAAGTGGAGAAAGTAGAGGAAATTATTAAAAGTTAGTCATAAATAAATTATCTTATTTTATATATATATATAAATCAATTAATATTATTAAATGAATAATACAAAATATATTTAATTTTTCTGTAACTAGTTAACAACAATTATATAAAATTGAATAATTAAACAGGAATTTATATGGTGTTGAAAGAACTATTTAATATATATGATTTAATTTGTATTCACTATATTCTCAGAACAAAACATAGAGCAATATAGACAGCGTGAGACTGTATTTTCCCGAGTCTCGGTTGCCGTTACATCAATTCTGGATCTACTGGAATTAGAAAAGTCACTAAAATCTGAGGAGGAATATACTAAAATGGTGAGTTATTACATATATATATATATATATATCTATATAAATTAATATTACAAATATAATAATTAGTATGATTGGATATGACCTATTTATGAACAATATGAGTTCAAAATAAACCCTAATAGTCATTAATAGTTGATTATATCAATATAATATATATATATATTTCACAGTAGTTAGTATTATATTTTATAAAAAAAATTTGTTCGCATGTGAACATACTTTAATTTTACAAATAATTTAATTTTAAGATATGTATTAGATATAGTTATGCATATGAATTTATATATTAATGCATATATATATATTATAATTATTTCATGCCTATTTTAAAAATCTCATTAGTAAACTACATTAGCATCACTAAATATACATTATTAAATATCTATATTGTATAACCATTGACAGTATACCACATTGATTGAAAAACATTTTTTATTGTACAAGCAGAATTACCTTATATATATTTATATATTATTTTTTATTTTACTACTTTCTTTTATCCAATTTATAGAAAAAAAATCTTCTCAATCTGGACGGGTCTAAACCCATCCACATAACCCGTAAAACATTATTGTGCATCAGCACTCCAGATGTTTGGAACATGTTTAATGTGGATGGGGGAGGTATAAAAAACAAACGGAGCTTTAAAAATGAACTGCCATCAATATATAGGATGATTAATTGTTAGTATATGTATTGCTATAGTTATATAATTATTTCTATATAATTATATAGCTATTTCTTGATTTATATAAATATATTTAATAATATACAGTGATCATATATAATGAATAATATTAAATAAATTTATATTTTATAAACCTATATATATTGATTATATGTAATATCAACATTTGTTCACTTATAATTTCATATACAGATATATTATATTCTATTTTTATATAAACTCAAATATGATTAAATATTCAATTGTATATTTATAATAAATATTTGTTTATAAATTATGTATTACTTTGTTATATTTAATAATATACAGTGATCATATATAATGAATAATATTAAATAAATTTATATTTTATAAATCTATATATATTGATTATATGTAATATCAACATTTGTTCACTTATAATTTCATATACAGATATATTATATTCTATTGTTATATAAACTCAAATATGATTAAATATTCAATTGTATATTTATAATAAATATTTGTTTATAAATTATGTATTACTTTGTTATATTTAATAATATACAGTGATCATATATAATGAATAATATTAAATAAATTTATATTTTATAAATCTATATATATTGATTATATGTAATATCAACATTTGTTCACTTATAATTTCATATACAGATATATTATATTCTATTGTTATATAAACTCAAATATGATTAAATATTCAATTGTATATTTATAATAAATATTTGTTTATAAATTATGTATTACTTTGTTATATTTAATAATATACAGTGATCATATATAATGAATAATATTAAATAAATTTATATTTTATAAATCTATATATATTGATTATATGTAATATCAACATTTGTTCACTTATAATTTCATATACAGATATATTATATTCTATTGTTATATAAATTTACAAATTATATAAAGTAAAATTTGATTAAAAATTCAATTGTATATTTATAATAACGAAATTAAAATATGACTTATTTTCCTTCACAAATACCATCCTGACCTATCCCTATACAATAAATAAAATATCAATAAATATTTAATAATTATTATTTTTCCATCAGGTATTTGCAAAGAACATTTTGGAGGACTCTCATGTCCTAGATTAGGAGAAGTTTTGAAGGAGATGCAACAACGTGTAAATAGGAAACTGAAGGGACTTGACGATGTTAGTATAGAAATTTTCATTTTTAATTATTGTATACTACAACTTCAATTCAATATTTATTAATTATTTTTTTCCATAGGTATCTGAAAACACAGATTTGGTGGATTGATGTATTTAAATTTATAAATAAAAATGATTAATAATGTGAGCTTCAGTGTTTTGTTATATGTATCTATTCACCTAGCTAACATAGTTGTAGTATTAAATATAACCTATACCAAGCTAAATAACATCAGTAAATATAACATGGTACCAATCTAAATAACTAGGTATGAAGGAGTGTTTATGCAGGAGTCATTTACATAAAATAACCGAGTAAATAAAACATGTACCTAGTTATTTACCTATTTAAACACCCAACTATTCACCTATTTAAAACAAATAATTAAAGTAGTAAAGATAACCTTGCAACCGGTAAATAACTAGGTATGAAGGAGTGTTTATGCAGGAGTCATTTACATAAAATAACCGAGTAAATAAAACATGTACCTAGTTATTTACCTATTTAAACACCCAACTATTCACCTATTTAAAACAAATAATTAAAGTAGTAAAGATAACCTTGCAACCGGTAAATAACTAGGTATGAAGGAGTGTTTATGCAGGAGTCATTTACATAAAATAACCGAGTAAATAAAACATGTACCTAGTTATTTACCTATTTAAACACCCAACTATTCACCTATTTAAAACAAATAATTAAAGTAGTAAAGATAACCTTGCAACCGGTAAATAACTAGGTATGAAGGAGTGTTTATGCAGCAGTAATAACAGCAGTAATGTTCACAAAACAACCATCTATTCTAACCATGGAAATATAACCTGTACCTAGTTATTTCAAATAAATTTGGTAGCCTGGGTTACATTCATATTAAATATTATTGTTTTTCTTATAATTATGATATGCAATTGATAGTTGGCTGATTTGACTTGCGTTTATAAAACATATTAAGATTTATATCAATTAACACTCCGATATGTTTTACTTTTTATGTGATAGTTTGTAGTATTTATTGGGAGATTATTTCCTTTGAAGTGAATATATAGAACTTATTTTCTGGTTTTAATTTTAATTAATTACTATTAAACCATTCAGTAATCTCATTATTGTATTCATTTAATAGTTTTACTGTAAAAGCGTTTTCAGATGATATATAAGTTGTCATATGAGTGGTATTTTATTAGGTTATATTTATCACTGATGTTACACATGGGGATTATGTATAAATTACATATTATAGGACCCACGTGGGTCTAGTACTAGTCTGGGAATATTGTATTTTAAAGATCTTTCTGTTGATTTCAAGTTATTGTTGACTCTTTGTTTGTTTAGTATATATTGACTTATTTATCATTGTTTTGATATATATATATATATATACTAGTAAATGTATACCGGTATATACTGGTATTTATGTGTACAAGTGTACCGGTATATACCGGTATTTATATGTACAAGTGTACCATGGTATGCATACATATATAACTTTTATATTTGATAAAGTTATATATTTATAAACTATAGTTTAGATTATAATTAGTTTGAATAAAAAAGTGTTTCTTAATTAAATATTTATTTTGTGTGTTTTATTTTTTGAACAAATATTAATTATTCTTTCTTGATCAATTTCTTTTAATAAACTTGACTCCGATGATAATAATGCTAATCCTGATAATTTTTCCTGTGTGAGCGAATTTCTTAAATAATTTTTTACTAATTTAAGTTTAGAAAAACTTATTTCACCTGTACTTTTGACACCATTAGAGATAGATATATCCTATATACAATTTCAATATTAGGATAAACATCAATAATTTCTTGAACATATTTATAATCCGATAGTGCTGTTTTTTTGGTAATTGTATTATATCTATCAGATTCGATTAAATATTTTGATAAATGTATTGTCTCGTTTATTAATTTATCATTTATATCCGTAGAATATATATTAAGAGAACTTTACAATTATTTTTTATTTCTGATGCGCTATTGGTCTTCAGATTTCCTATAAACCCGAATAGTGAAGCCACTTCATTATATGCATCAATCCTCTGCAACTAATGCAACAAGATTATAACATTATTAAAAAAGGGCCCCAAGTAATTATTTTCAAATGATAATTTCTTTAATAGTTGGTTATTATTCAGAAAAAGCTTATAAAATTAACTATAACATTATTATTTTTATCAAATGTATGGGCCCCTAGAAATATGGGATGATCACAAGAATCCAACAGCAACACTGCAATGCAAGGACATGAACTTTAAATATACTGCGCGCGCGCGCAAAATAGTTTGCTATAGGCTCGTTACATTCAGTGATGTGTTATGCATTTAAATGATTTGCAATATAATTTATATTCATACGCGATTATTCAGATATATATTATATAATACGCATACATGTATATAATATATATATATATTATATATATATATATATATATATATATATATATATATATATATATATATATATATATATATGCTGTGTATATATATATAAATATAAGATATATATTATAAATAAATATTTTTTTTTAATTAAACTAAATTTAAATTATTACTATCAGAAATTACTCGATTATAATTCGAATATGTTACGTACGAATGAGATCGATATCGTTTTAGAATGTCCATTTAAGTAGAATCGATATATTATATATGTATAATACTATACGTCATAAATATGCTATCCGTTATAGTAACTGTACAATGAAGTATTTGTTAATAAATTTGATTTTAAATTAAATTTAAATTATTACTATCAGAAATTACTCGATTATAATTCGAATGTGTTACGTACGAATGATATCGATATAGTTTTAGAATGTCCATTTAATTTCAAGTAGAATCAATATATTATATATGTATAATAATATACGTCATAAATATGCTATCCGTTATAGTAACTGTACAATGAAGTATTTGTTAATAAATTTGATTTTAAATTAAATTAAAATTATTACTATCAGAAATTACTCGATTATAATTCGAATATGTTACGTGCGAATGAGATCGATATAGTTTTAGAATGTCCATTTAATAATTTAAATTTAATTAAAAATCAAATTTATTAACTAATACTTCATTGTACAGTTACTATAACGGATAACATATTTATGACGTATAGTATTATACATATATAATATATTGATTCTACTTGAAATTAAATGGACATTCTAAAACTATATCGATCTCATTCGTACGTAACATATTTGAATTATAATCGAGTAATTTCTGATAGTAATAATTTAAATTTAGTTTTAAAAAAATTATCTATTTATAGTATATATATATAGAAATGTTTTTTAAATAGGAAAATGAATAGCATAATATATAACATGGGTTGTGGCTCAGTGCTATAAAGGATGCGTTCTAAGCAGAAAGTCCCGAGTTCGAATTTAGCTGGAGCTAGATTTATTTTTATCACACACATACATACATATATATATAATTACTATATGCTAGGATCTACTTTCATTCGGATCTACTTTCACGCGTATGTATATTTATTTGAATATTTCAACTCCCGCAATATAAATATAACTCCCGCAAGTATGTGTTCGTGTCCTTGCTGTCGAATTCTTGTTATGATCCGAAATATGAGGTGTCTAAATATGGAGAAATATGCCCCGTCTAAATCCGGCACTGATACATATATATATGAGTATTTCAGGTCTAGTATGTCTATAGCAGCAGAGAGATCTGACAAATAAGGTGGGTGAACTGATTATATTCTGCATAGCGTAGTAAGTGTTCAAGAAGAGAAACCATCGCAGTTTCAGTACTTGAAACATTCTCTCTTTTGTCTAGTAATATATTGTTATTCAAGTAGAAGATCAGTCGTCTATATACAGTTTGTATACTTGTAATATAGAGTAGTGTAAGTTGTGTTATAGGGCTGTAATTTGTAAATGTATATCTATCGGCAGTTGATTTTTTAGAATGGAGAATGTATAGATATTTATAGTCATCCTATAAACTCGAAGTTTTTAGAATTTGTTGATACAAGGCTATGATAGATAACGACCAACTATCTACGTTATCTCAAAACATAATATAACCTCTTATATATACAGGGTATTATGAATTAGTGGTTCTCAACGGATTCAATCAATGATATATAATTATATTTATGTGGATCCAATGCATTACATTGTCTATGTATAATATTTTGTAACTTGTAAGGATTTGTTAGGATCTTTGTAAAGATCTTTGTAAGGTTAAGGATGTTTATCAAATACATTTTTAATTAATTTTCAAATAATTGTTTAGTTATACTTTTCTTGTGTCAATATAATATATAAAATATTAATAATAACAAGGTTTCATATTCACCCTAAATTATATAAATTATATTTGTTATAGTGAGTATTTAATATATAATTCATGAATTAGCCTATTTAGCCTAAATTCAGAATTAGCCTAATTATTAGGTCAGGCGAATTTGTTTATAATTTTATTAACAATAATATAATTACTGTATCTAAACTAAAGTCAATATTTTTAATAAAAAAACTATTTACAGTTCACAAATATAGTTCTAATAATATTATAATATAGGAATATATAGTAAACGATTTAGAATCAAAGTTTGAGCTGAGTATTTTTTTAAATTATTTTAAAAATAGATTCTATTTTATGTAAAATAGTATTAAAAAAAATACTCAGATCTAGCTCTATTATTGAATCCCGCGTGACTTTAAATATTATTTAAAATAATGAAATTTTCGTTCTAATTACTATTTAGAAATAACATTAAATTTAATTATAATCATTATTATAATGTAATTATAAATTATATAATATATTATATGGAACTTTCCTATCTATTTTAATTAAATTTAATATCATATTATATTATGTAATATGTAATACATATGTAAATAATTATTATTCCTTAGATAAAATACAATGTATTAGAAATATATATTCAATACATTTTGGTTTTATATTTTATTAATTATACTAAGTATAAGAGTATAAGGTTCCGCATCAAAGTAGGCACATTTTTTCACACTTGATATGTTGTAGGCGGGGCTTGTGGGCGTGCATTTCGAGGACATGCATATTATATTCAAGGACTTGAACTTGAACTATTCTGCGCGCTAACAATAAGGAATTCGCTATAAGCTATTTTAATTAAGTAATTAGTTGTTACTTTAAATGAATTATTGAATTTGCAGTGATATATAATTTATATACGATTATTCAGATATAAATAATACATAAAGATTTTGCGAAGCAAAGATATAACACTCCCTATGCATGCAACGTAATTTAGTAATATCCACAACCGCTGCTAGCAGTAGTATCGAAATCACTGAAATAGATTTAAGTTCGGCTCTGTTTGCATACAAAAATGTTTTCATTGCTCTATTAAATTACATGCAATATAAATTAACTTTTATTTACTAAATATATACTTATAGCATTTAAAACATAAATATCATATTTGTTTGTTATATATTAGTAATGAACACTTAGTTTTCATCATATAAATATTAATTTAAAGCATATTATTTAACATTTTAAAGTGTATAGTTAAATACGAATTTACATTATAAACAACGCATAGTTCTTAAAAGTAACCCGCTATAGGTGGCACCAGGGTATTTTGTATACAAATTCGAATTACACGATTTCGCGTAAGTGTTATATATTTCCTTCGGAAAATCTTTGTAATACGTATATGCATGGATATTATATATATATAAATTTTCAGATATAAATAATACGTATGAGCTACGCGACACGCAATGAGTATAATATATATATATATATATATATATGTATTTTATTTTTTATTACATTTAAATTATTACTATTATAAATTATTCGATTCTAATTCGAATATGATACGTACATATGAGATCGATATAGTTTTAGAATGTCCGTTTAATTTCAAGTAGAACAAGTTGATTATATATGTATAATAATATAACCCATCGATATGTTATCCGTTATAGTAACTGTACAATTCAATATTTTTGATAAATTTAAATTATTACTATTAGAAATTAATTTATTATAATTCGAATATGATACGTACATATGAGATCGATATAGTTTTAGAATGCCCGTTTAATTTCAAGTAGACCCTGTTAATTATATATGTATAATAATATAACCCATCGATATGTTATCCGTTATAGTAACTGTACAATTAAATATTTTTTATTACATTTTATTTATTTTATTAAATTTGGATTTTTACTATTATAAATTAATTTATTCTAATTAGAATATGATATATATCATATGTAAATATGAGATCAGTATAGTTTTATCCTGCCTTTTAAAGTAACTAATCATATACAAATTTATATAAATAAATAATATTTCAAATGAAATAATGCAATAAAACAAATTATAGGTAACTATATATTATACAATAAATATAGAGCTGCCAGTATACTGACAATAGTCACAGGCAGCACCCACATCTTTAAATCATCAGCTATGAATAAGTTACTAAGTTTAGCTAAGTTAATTTTTGATTACATAATATATAGTTTGTTAATTTATATACAAATATTATATTTAGGTAATATAAATAAATAAGCACATGTATATTATTATTAATTTATTATAATATTATGTACATTATAAATTGAATAGTTATTTATATAATATATATATATATATATATATATATATATATATAGAAATATAATAATGTAATAATTAAACATAAATAATATAACACAAATATATATATATAATTAAGTGTATGCTTTTTTTTTTGTATGTATTACATGTTATATAACAATTACAGGTCATCATAATCCTCATTTATCTGCATTATAATATTAGAAGGATTTATTAAATACGATCCATTTAATAATAATAAATGTGCAGATATTACATTATTGTTATATTGTTAGAAAAGTGAAATTATATTACTATTGTTTTCGACATAGCCACTTTTTTGCTGCTTTGTATATTTGTGGAGAGCAACCATATCCACAGATAGTTTTACATCTGAGACTTCTTTGTATACAATGTTAATTAATTTGTATGTATTTATATTACACTCTCCTACTATCTTGTTTAAACAGCCTTCTGTATCATTGTTAGTTCTAACATTTAGACCATTTACTGATATAGATGATAAGGGATGGCTCGAGGATTCAATCCATTGATTTACCATATATTCAGCAAATGACCTCACAAGACTATCATCATTCTTGATTTCGGAGAGTGCTTCACTAAATTTTTCCCTGATATGCTTCCCGGATAGAAGTGGAAGTGACATCATACATCGTATGAATTTTCTCGTGGTTTCGCAATTCCTATATCGGTTAGCCAGACCAAACCTGCGAGCGTTTTTCATAACAGCTCTTTTCATAACAATATTTAAAAAAAATGTTCAAAATTATTTCAAAAAATGTTTAAAATATTTAAAAAAATGTTTTTAAAATATTTCACAAAATTAAATTAAGATATAATATATTTACCTGGCTATAATGAAAGAGGCACCCTCAAATATCTATGTGAGGGAAAACATTACTTACGGCTCTCCACGCAGCCTTTTCGTAATCCATCATTATCCATGTGCATGCCATTGTATCGTTCATTATCTCCAGGAGCTTCCTGAAGACAGCTTCGTAGTCACGAGTAGTTCTACTACTCATGAACACATAAGCCACAGTAACCTTAATATGAGTTATAATTATTATATAACTGTATTATTGTATACATTATTGGGTCATTCCAAGTGAAATCAGCAAATGGCTCCCGCTGACCTTCTTCGATTTTCATGAAAATTTCACAGTTTATTTATTATTATAAAAAAATGATAGATGTAAATTTTTGGGGCCTAAAATTTCATATTGGCAGAATTATGCCCTATTGAAATTTTCAAAAAATATTTTTTTTCAAAATTTTCTCAAATTTCGTATATTTTAACTATTTATATCTCTATCAATATTTGAGATAAATTTAAACTTTTAATATCTATTTATAACTACAATTAAATATCTTTCTAACTGTATACAGTGTTCATCTCTACATTAAATATTTATATACAAATTTTATAAATTTAAATGTCAAGTTTTTGACAATTTTTATAAAATTCATAATATTATTTTGATTATAACTTATTTGTCAATAAAGCTATAAATACAAAATAAAAAATAAATAATAGATAATATAATACTAATTAAGTTAAGCTTGTAACATATGAAATATTTTGAACATTAAAAAAGTTATTGGGTATATAAATACATGTTTTTTTCATTGTTATCAATATTGTGAAAGTTTAAGGGCAAATAAAAAAAGTACATATCCTTTTTTTTTTTTTTTTGTTCTACTACCTAAAAGGAACCTTCTTCTAATATAATCTATTGAGATAGTGGTGGCTATTTGAGTCTTATGAATACATTTTACAATTTTAAGATCTATGTATTAATTATACAAATTTCTAAAAAAAATATACATATATATTTTTATATATTTTATGAGTGCTAATCTAAATATTACTTTATAAAATATCGGAGTAAACTATTATATTAAAAATTCATTTAACAATTATTCAAATAAAAAAAAATAGTATAATTATTTATTTTATTAAGTTATAAATCTATATTGACGATTATTTATAATATTTATAGGCATTTAGTTTCATTAATATATCTTGTACAGGAATACAGCAAATATCATCAATGAATGGACACGTATATACATCATTTATGTCTTTCATGAATTTCACTCTAACATCGTGGTCTTGTTCAGAATTTTCATGTATCATACCTATATAGCTTTGATTATCATATATACATTTTATAAAAACACCAGGTATTAAATATTCTATATTTATATTAGCACTTATTCCCATATCAACTAGTTATACTTCTGAATATATACTATCATTACTTATACGTTTCATTCTAAAACTAAAATTATCTATTGGTACAAAGCTATGGTGAGATCTAATGCCACTAAATTTATTACAAGTATTATATCGTTCTTCTAATTTATATGTATTTATATGATTTATAATATATTCTATATCTAAGAAATAAAATGAAATATTAACAATGTTGTTGTTACAATATTCATACATTAATTTAGGGGTATTAATGAGACTATCTAAGGATTACTTACTTGCTATATTTAAACATCTTTTTACCGTACCACCTATTCCATCACATGGACATTTTCCATATGATGTAGCCAAAAAAATCCATTCTGCACTTAAATTAAAATCATTATAATGGTTACATAAATTTATCATATTTTTGTAATTTTTATATTGACTAACATCACTAAAATATATTACATGTTTAATATTTACATAATTTACTTTAATATAATCTAAAACTACTTTAATAAATGAATGTACAGCGGAGGTATTACGTGTTAAATGATCTGATATAATACAAAAACTATTTACAATTATTTTACCATTTACATTAATATATACAACTATAGTATGCAATGTAGCTTGAGTATTATCCCAGTGTACACTTTGAATTGCATCCTGATAAATAAAACTATAATTTTCTGAATAATCTAATAATATAATTACACTATCTAAAGCTAAATTTTCTTGTAAATATAGGCAGCATATGGTCTATTAATAGTCTGGTGCATAGAATTCTATTCATTTTATAGCAATAAAAACAGATTAATTCTATGAAAATAATTCTGGACCAGACTATTAATAGACCATATGCTGCATATATACTATTTTATTTATAATATATACATGTATACCATAAGAGACATATATTTATAATATCTATTTTATAATACCTATATAACACTGTATATATTATACAGCCTATTGTTAAAATTAAATTCAAAATTCAAACAATTTATAATTGTTAATGATAATTTTGTATAATTCATTTATACAATTCATTTATACAATTCATTCATCATTGATAAATGAAGTTAAATCATTCATAAAAGTTAAAATTTATATGTAATTGTATATTTTTTTTAGAATTTTGTATAATTAATACATAGATCTTAGAATTGTAAAATGTATTCTTAAGACTAAAATAGCCACCACTCTCTCAATAGATTATATTAGAAGAAGGTTCCTTTTAGGTAGTAAAAAAAAAAAAAAAAAAAAAAGGATATGTAATTTTTTTATTTGACCTCAAACTTTCACAATAATGATAAAAATGAAAAAAACATGTATTTGTATACCCAATAACTTTTTTAATGTTCAAAATATTTCATATGTTACAAGCTTTACTTAATTAGTATTATATTATCTATTATTTTTTTTTTTTTGTATTGATGGCTTTATTGACATAAAAGTTATAATCAAAATAATATTATGAAATTTATAAAAAAATTCAAAAACATGACATTTCAATTTATAAAATTGTTATATAAATATTTAATGTAGAGATAAACACTATATACAGTTAGAAAGATATTGAATTGTAGTTATAAATAGATATTAAAAGTTTAAATTTATCTCAAATATTGATAGAGATATAAATAGTTAAAATATACGAAATTTTAGAAAATTTTGAAAAAAAATATTTTTTGAAAATTTCAATAGGGCATAATTCTGCCAATATGAAATTTTGGGCCCCAAAAATGTACACCTTTCATTTTTTTATAATAATAAACAAACTGTGAAATTTTCATGAAAATCGAAGAAGGTCAGCGGAAAAATTTCATAAAATTTGCTGATTTCACTTGGAATGACCCTATTATAATAACTTCAATTACAATTGTAGTTTACTATAGTTATATGTATATGTAACTATACTAATACCTAAACTACAATAAACCTGTTTGGTACAATTATATTTTTTACAAAGGCATGCACACCAAATAACTGGATGAACAGCTTTCTCACTATGCGGAAGGTGGTATCCATGTACCATGTCGATGCAGATGTAAGGATATTGAATTGAGTAACCGATATAAATATTAAGTGTCTTTTTCTTCAAAGCGAATATCAGCTTTCAAAAAGTTTGATGGTATATTATTCATGTCCAATTCAAAGTTAATACAATCCAGATTCTTTGGACGGTCCTTGTATGAATGAATATAATAATGTATATATATATATATATATATATATATATATATATATATATATATATATATATATATATATATATATATATATATATATATATATATATATATATACAAAATATAATTACCTTTGCTCTGTATCTGTTTAAAGTGTTACATAGATATTTATGTTTAGGGATCGCGTAAATTAATTTCTCATCATCTCGTAAAACCTATAAATATTTATATATATATATATATAATACATCATGATACCACTATAATATAACAATATAATAATTAATACGAAAATATTTTTCATTAAAATACCTATCGTTTTATCAAATATATTACATATTTTGTGAACATACTTCACAAATATGTTTATTATAACAATTATGACATACCATGAGTGAGATAGAACAAATTTCAAAAACATTATATACAATACTGTACACATATATATATAATTACAACAACAAAATAATTTATACTATAATATAAGAGCTCAATGTAATATACCAAATGAAAGTCATATATGACTTTTATATAAGAAAATATATATCTTATATATCTTATATATAAGAAAATCATATACATATTACTCAAACAAATGATCAATATTAAAATTGTTTTCTGGAAAAATCAGATATCACCACAAATTAGTAATTGATGAGCTGAGAGGTCATTGTTGTCATACTGCATACAAATATCTGTAATTATATATATATATTATTATTTTATAAGTATAGTATTATAATATAATATTATTTAGATATTAGTATACATTATACGGTCTCAAGTAAATTGATGTCATATTTAATAATTTAATATTAATATTAATAGAAATATAATATGTAAATTCATACCGTTTCACTGATGGGTGTAGAAAATCGAAATTTGTATATGCATATGTAATATTTGTTCTGTGTATATTCTATGTGGATGAGAATCTAGGGTGATATTAATTTAATTTTTTTAAGAATTTTTACTTTATAAGCATGAATATATCTTAGGTTCTAAAACTTCAGGAATATATAAAAAAACCACTAAACATATTTTGAAATTACAAATAATATAATAAATGTTAAAGGAAATTGTAATATAATTATAGTGTATAAATATATACACAATGTTTATCGGCATTATATTATACTATCGATAGTAATTGAAAATGATAATTTTAGTTTATTATCAGTAATATTATTATAATATTTTAAATTTTAAAATTAAAATGTTATATATTATATTAATATCTATCACTGAACAATCAATTATCACTGTATTGCCAATAGTATCTTGATCCGAGTGGTGTTATAATATTGTATCATTTATCAGCAAATTTGAATTTAAAACGAAAATCAATGCACCAACTCGTTTATAAATCAATGATTTCAATATGATTATATTTAATTCATAACATAATTTAATACACATTAATACACATTATATTATAAGGAATTTCGACTTAAATAATATAAAAAAAATCGCTTAATTCAAACCTAATTTATAAATAAATTCGTATTTTTAAAGCCAGAAGCCATGATTTTTCTGCATACGTTTTAGGGCGGACATTACCCGGAAAAAATCAACAAAAAAAAGATGTTCTATTCCAACTGAAAGAGACCGTGTGGTCATATGGTCATAATGATTATTATAAAGTATTACGTCTATACGTCTATTACAATAACTAACAGAAAAGTCCGCCTTTATTGGGGTTTACGATTGATAGTTCATTACACAGTGACCACGATTATGAGGTCAATACTTCCTAGTCACTCTAGCTCTAAAAATATAGGACATTATAAATATATTTCACTTGTAATCACTTATCAATTGCTTCTTTCGAGTCCTTCAAATAGAGCCGCAAATTTGTTCTCTTCATGATGTCCACGTCACTCTTTTTGAAAAGGCGCTTTTGTCGTATCCTGGTAGAGTTCCAGTTAGGCTTGCAAGGTGGTCGATCGTCTTGTCTGCTTTGTCTTTGGTTTCGGCTGAGCCCTCCTTTTTCTTATATGAAAAGAGCCGCACCATATATGTTGTGGGACTACAAAGTCTTCCCTCTTTGTACTCGGGTTTGGTACCACACACGTCTTCCTTATCATACATACCTTGTTCTTGCCTTTCTTAAGTGATCCCAGATATAATATTTTTTATTTTTCATTGTACAAAATGACCAGAGATTATATATATTAAAAAAAAATGTTATTATATTTTACAAAACGAAAATGTGTTCATATATTGAAATTTGTCTATTACAAGTTATATTTATTTTTATTAATATATAATATATTATATTAATATGAATAATATGAATAAGAATTAAATGTTATATAAATATTATTAACTTTACCCGAAGAATTTAACATAAATAATACTTACCAATATCAATCACAGAGGAAAAATGATTCCATACCCAACTTTTTTTTGTTAGTGATTGGTAGTGTTGTGAGTTAATAAAAAACACGTTTTAAACATAGAATAAAAAACGAAAAAAACAGTAAAAAACAAGATACATAAATTTATACATATATTTATTTAATCATTAATTTGTCAATTTAAATTTAAATTTAAATTGACAAATTAATGATTATTTAATAAATGTAAAAATATAATATTATTATTATAATAATAAATTAAATTAGATTTCTTTTATGTTTTGATATAATAAATTGTATAATAATATATATTAATATATTATGTTCAATATTATATAAAAAAATAGTATCAATTTTCAAATTTTTTTAATAATAATATATTAATATATAAAAGAAATAGGAAAGTTAATAATATATATTATTATAAAATTTATAATATCAGAACATAAAAGAAATCTATTTTACTTTATTATTTATAATATTTTATTATAAAATAAATATGAAAGTTCATACATCTTTTATAATATTAATTATATAATATACATATATCTATATATTGTGATACAATCTCCATGTCTATAACATTAAATAATACAGAAATACGCTGTGTATATTATATCAAAATATCAAATATATTATAACAAAATAAATATTATAATTATTATAATTGTCATGCTATTAATACAGATAATATATTATTTGAATTATTACTGATTATTCATATAATATGTAATTATTTTATTATTTTATTATTTAACATATCTATTTTATTAAATAATTTTATTTTTTGTAACAGTAAAAAACTAATAAAACGAATTAAAAACGAAAAAAACCGTCTAAAACATGTTTTAAACAAACATTAATAAAAAACTCGTTTTTTATCAACACTAGTGATTGGTATACTATGTATTAATAATATATAACATCAATAATAACGTATTAATTATTGATAAATTATTACTTAATAATTAAATCATATTAATAATATAATAATATACTTACACTATTCTCAGAAGTTATTTAATAATTTAAATCAAAAGATAAATGTGCGATTAGACATCTCATGTAAAAAAACGTAAATACTACAACCAAAGATCATAAAATAGTAAATACTAATATAGGTCATTTGTGGATGTATGAATAATGTTTATATATGAATATTAAAATATTATAAAAAGGTATATCGAGCTATATAATAGGATATATTTATAATAACACATATAATAATAATATATAACATGATATGTACATAATGTATATATTATTGCGAACTCACTAAACTCTGGCCAAGTTTCACCCTGTCTCAAGACTGCCATAATATCCCCTATTCTAAAAAAACAAAACTTAGACCCAAACTCATTTAGCAATTATCGCCCGATCTCCCACCTACCCTTATTAAGTAAAATATTAGAAAGAATTGTTTCCAAACAACTCATAGCCCATGTAAATAAAAATAATCTTTTCGACCCGTTTCAAAGCGCTTTTCGTAAGGGTCATTCAACCGAAACAGCTCTCCTACGTATTACTGACACTATATTATCTACCTTAAATAGCAACACGTGTTGCCAGCTAATCCTACTTGATCTATCATCTGCTTTTGATACCCTGGACCATAACATATTAATCTCGCGACTTACTTTAATGGGTATATCTGGCTTAGCATTAAAATGGTTTACTTCATATCTCACTAACATGAATATCTCTATTATGATTGACAAATCTTACTCGCCTCTTTCTCCTCTTAACCACGGTATTCCCCAAGGATCTGTTCTAGGTCCATCCCTCTTTTCTATTTATATCAGCCCTATTGCTGATCTAATTAAGAAATTTCCAAATATCCACTACCATATTTTTGCTGATGATATCCAACTGTTTACCTTTTTCCCTATAAATTCTCATAATACCATTAACTCTGAATTAATCGAGTGTGCTAACTCCATAAGATTATGGCTCCTCTCCAATAAACTACTAATTAATTCCTCTAAGACTACTGTACTTAACATATCTACTTCTGAAACTTCCTTTCCAAACTTTACTCTAAATAACATGATTATTTCTCCTTCTCATTCCTCCAAAAACCTAGGATTAGTATTTGATGACAAATTATCATTTAAGAATCACATATCATCCATTACAAAATCATCCAACTTTCATCTCTTCAGAATTAAAAAAATACGGACATCACTTTCCAGAAACCTTACTAAAACTCTAATTAATGCTCTTGTACTTTCACGTATTGACTACTGTTCTTCCCTACTGAATTTACTTCCGGCTAAAGCTACTGCTCCACTTAATCGGATTATCCGTTCCTCAATACGTACTACTTACTGTTTAACTCGACTGGATCACTCTACTACAACATCTCATCAATCATCTCGTATGTGGCTACCCTTCTCCCTCAGGTGTAAATTACGTATACTATCTATAATCCATAAATCAATATATTCTTTTACCCCTAGCTATATCTCTGATCTAATTAAAAAACGTACTATATTATCTTCTCTTCGTTACCAAAATGCTCCTCTACTTATCTCCCAGAACTCTAGTAAAACTTCCCTAAATTCTAGAGCTTTTAAAAATTCCGGTCCAACCCTATGGAATTCCCTCCCTCCTACCATTCGTTCTATTAGATCCCACAAAAGATTTATAAATCTTACTTCTTCTTTTCTCTCTACCCATAATCATTAAATCATCCAACTTATTATTTGTATCCGTGTTATATTAAATTTATATCATTATTAAATTGTTATTGTATTATTATTATCTTATTATTATATAATATGCGCGATAATAACAAATTTAAAATACCTTTAGTTAATACCAATGCAAAAAAGTTTAATATAACTTATTATGGACCCATTTGATGGAATAATCTACCGATACATATAAAATCATACAATAGGCAAACCACACTTAACCAATTTTGTTCAAAAATTAAATATTTAATATCATGTAATCTCTAATCTATATTAAAAATTCATATCTTTTATAATATTTTGTAATATATGTACATAAGTATTATTAATATGCGCACTATTATTATTTATATTATTATTATTATTATTATTATTATCATTTATTATTATTATTATTATTATTATTATTATTATTATTATTATTATTATTATTATTATTATTATTATTATTATTATTATTATTATTATTATTATTATATTATTATTATTTATTATTATTATTATTAATATGTATATTCGATATAAATATCTTGTATTACACCATTTTTATTATTACATTTTCTTATTTCATAATTATTATTATATATTAAATATTTAATATTTTTGTTATAAGGATATTCTTAATATAAGCTACGTATAGCTTCTGAATATCCTTCTGTATATTAATTAAATATTCAGTAAATAAATATTCATTCATAACACTATACTATATCAATGCAGTCTGTAGTATATACAACTACACCATATCAATGCAGACTGTAGTATATAATAGTCCTTTATATTGTTTATTATTGTTTTTCCGTTATATATAGAATGTATATCATTATCAAATTATTATCGTATTACTATTATTTTATTATTATTTTCTTCCCGCACGAGCGAAGGGGTCTACATGACCCTATTTTAGTGCAAATAAACTCAATATCATCATCATCATCATGTATATCGAGATATGTAATAGATTTGTTTATAATAACAAATATAATATACAACATGATATTTACAAAATAAATTTAATCGCTATCAGTATCGGTAATAGGTATCTACCTACTATATACATTAGCATCATTAAATTCATTTGCCGGATTTATTAAATAACTAACACGTATTAGGCAGGCATCTACACTAATATTGTTATTTTTATATGTTGATATTAAATTATTTATATTTACACTATTCCGTTTATATACATTATTAACATATTTCAAAAGTTTTTTTGAATGAACTAGTTGAATATGTATTTCAACTAATTTACATTCCTTATGAATGAATTCTACTAGTTTGTAAAATGTCATATTTACTTGTCCGAGATGCCATAAACGGTTATGATATCCTTCACAATCATTATTTGTATGTATATCTAAACCGTGTATGGACATCCCGTTTAGAGAGTGAACTGTTGATGTAATCCACTGTTTTCAGATATACTTGATCAGTTTCTTCAGTGGACGGTCATTTCGACGAACGGAATTTGCGATGTGGTTAAAGCTGTCGGCTATATGATTAGCCGGTAGTAATGGGAGTGCCATTATTCACGAATTACATGTTTAGAGCTTTCATAGCCACGGTATCTTGCTTGGAGTCCCACTCTCCTACTATTCCGTATGATCGCCTTTAAAAATTAGTAAATATTAATATTTTTTTAATAGTATATATTTATTTTTAAATAACCGGTAAATTTGAATATATATAATGACATTAGTATGATTGACATTAAGGGGATCCCGCACATAACACGCAATTTGCCAATTTCGTGTATAAATAGATAGGAAAAACATAGATCCACTAAAAAAATAGAACTGATATTCTATTCATTCAATTGACCTAATTTTTTTTGTAATTTAATCATAAAATATACATGTATAGGAAAATAGAACGTTATTTTTAATATTATTATTTATTATATTATATATATCTAAATTAAAAATTAGTGATACTAAAACGATGGTATTTCTATAGAAATTATCATTTTATACAATGAATTCTATACATTTTATTAATTATCTCTCTATTTTACTATTCGCATAATTAAATTCTATATAAAGCAAAAAAAATTAATTTTATAATTACAATAGTTTTTATGTTCTATATTTTTGAATGCACATACCTAGCGCGAAATAATTTTTCTGAGAAAAAAGCGTTTGAAGTTTGACAGCATAAAACTGTAATGTTGAATAGTATATAATATAGCATTATCTAATCGTAATAAAAAACATTTTTATGCCATTTCTAGACTGAATTCATGTCTAATTTTTTTACAGATACTAAAAAACAATATAATAAGTATTATTATTTATAAAAAAAATATAAAAAAAATAAATTATCATCATTTTAAATGTGCGGGATCCCTTAAGAGTATTTTACAAATTACGAGAATATATATGTTATACATTTATTTTATTAATATTAAATATAATTCAGATATGTTAAAATTTATAATCAAATACATATTTAGGGTTAATATTTAATTACCTGGGTATAGTGGAATAGACACCCGTTCAACGTTAAATACTGTTTCAATAGCTATATATGTAGAATTCTCATAATCGAGCATACAACGTTCAAGGTTCATGCGCTGTAGAGATCTCCTAATAGTGGTGAATACACTGAGACATAATCCTCATATCGGCGATGAGTCATGAATATGAAACAAACAGGACAATGCTTTATATGATCACCAGACTTTACGAAGCAATAAATTTCAAAAAGTTGTTGAAATGGACGATTAATAATACGAAAGATACCATCTAGATACAAACTTATGAAGTCGACATTATCTCTAGTTGCTTTTCCGTCATGAATATAAGGTGCCTTGCGTTATTTTCATTTATATCATATCGTAAGAAATTGTCTGGTATATGTTCCATATTTATTTCTAAAGAAATACCTGTATCATCTCGAGGTATTCAATAATAGTATTAACAATGAGAATTAAAAAATATATTAAGCAAATTTACCTGCCTATTTCAGTAATCTGATGTTTATCCATAGCTCCTCATCCCTTATCTGCCTCCTCTTTAAAAAGTATTGGATTTTATTTGCATTAGCATTCGGCCAAAATGTAAATTTTTCTAAATGATTATGAATATATTATATATTAAAGGATATATATTTACAAATCTTTTCTATTGTAATCATCCAGTTTATTGGAATGATATCCACCATCCCAGACTCATTTATAAATGATACATATTTGTACATAGTAATACCTTAAATTTGTATTCAAATAAATTAATATTCCTATAATATTAATTTTAAATTATTATCTAATAATTCAAATTAGTAATATAATAGATATTAAATTAAATTAGTATAATATTTCACCAATAGATAAAGATTTGTATATGAAAATATTAACCTTCACATTTTATTTCATCCTTTGCATTTTCAATTATTAATTCTTTTTTCATCATAGTCTGTATAGACATTATGAACCATTTTCGTATCGATGTAATGTCGTTAGATATTATTATTATTGTTAATATTATTCGTTTAGGTAATATAATTTAACTAAACTACTTGTTGATGTATCTATTACATTTTAGAATTATATATATACTATTAGTTTAAATTATAACTTACCATTATTCACGGTATTGTATTTTCTTTTCGGTATATATATATATATATATATATATTAACCTGCACTAGTTAATATGCAGAATACATCATTGTATCTTCAGTCTCCCCGCATATATTATATATATTTTATATATATATATATATATATATATATATATATATATATATATATATATATATATGTACATATCTATACAAACAATTTCTAATGAAATACATATGTCGTATGTATATATAAAATTATGTAAATTATGTATAGTATTATCTATACACTTATTTAATGATTTTAATAACATAATTAATTGAATTTGTTGAATTATTATATCAAAATTTAAAAGATTCTCAAAAATTCTTATAGGGAAGAGTGCTCTAATATCGACATGCACGTAATATCGACACCCTAGAGATCTCCTAAAATATAATTCCAAACAGTGTTAGGGTGTCGGTATTCGAGTACTCTCCCCTAAATGTAAAAATAATAATTATTTTATATACTATAAACTAAAATTCGTATTTAGTTTCTTCCAATAATAGCGATCCATCAAATTTAACTAGTTCCTTCATGGTGTTGTTACAACGAAATATTCTGGAATCTGTATCATCCAAAGTATATTTGGTGAGACGTATTTCCTGTTTAAGCTCATCAATTTGTCTCGTAAATTGTAATGCTATAATATTAATTAAATCATTATTATCCTTAGCACATACATTCTGTTTACTTAATTTCTTAATTTTCTGTTCAAAGAATAAAGCCAATTCTTGTACTATGATAACTAAAAATAAGATATAAATGTAATCAAATATATAGGATAAAATAACAAATTGATAATTTTACTAAAATATATATATAAATGGTGTATATGCATACTTAAGTAGTATACATTTAAAATTAAATGAAGTATAAAATTGAGTATATAATTACCATTCTCAGCAGAGCAGGACGGGTAGTTAACATTTATGTTGATGGAATATGTGATGAATTGGTAACATCGGATTTACTTAAATTAGGTGTGTCAGTGTCTAAAGATAAATAACATTATAAATTTAATTTATTTTGTATAAATTGTTATAAATGATTTTGTGCAAAATATGCATGTATAAATAATGATCAATACAACATATTATTGGTACAAAATTAATTGATATTGATATGTATAAATATCATATATATATATTAATAACAAATAAAGAGATAATTTCTAAAATATAATTAGAAATATCATAATATAATATTTATCCCTATTTTGTTCTATGTTATATGTATATTAATGCCCATGTATATTAATATATATATATATATATATATACAGTGAAAGCCGCTTACTTCGACAGCCACGTACATCGTAATTCGGCTTCATCGACATTCCGAGATATTTTTGTTGGATTTACACCCATTTACATGTAAATTAATCCGCGTACATCGACAATCCACTTATATCGATAATTCGGCATTATCGACATATTTATAAGGTAATATTTGGAATTGAATCCACTTATATCGACAAATTTGATTATAAAACAAATTATTTACAAATAATTAATTTGTATGAAAAGTATTCCAATAGTATTCATTGCTATTCCCCTACTACTCAATATCGTCAGTATATCTATAAATAACTTTATTTCCATTATAAGTAAAACTAATAGTATTAAACTATATATAGTTAAATATATTATATTATAGTACCATATATGTCACGGTAATACTATAAACTATTATATATATTATATATAATATACAAATACATTGCATGGATCAACTCTATTTATCGAGTACAAGTCGGTGGTGCATTGCATCACCAGATGCAGGTATATGAGCTCAATTGTAATTAACAATTCTTAGAGTAGATTTTGGTCATAAGATCAATAGTATCAAAGGTATTGGCGTAACTTGCTAACATGTCGCATCACGAATTGTTACGTCATTAGTTTCCATTAGGTTTTTTTATTTTTTCTATATCCTTTGTTATATTTAATAATTATTATACTTTAAAGTAATTCATTATTATACAATATGTCTAAATATCATCATAGTATCTATTATACATCATTGTATTTCGAATATGTAAACTAATAGTATACTATAGTATGCATATATACATACATGCAATAATCTAAGAATAATATATAACTATATAACAAAAACTATCAAAAACATAGATAATAAAATAGACAAATATTCTTATAAATATAAAGATCGTGAATCAAATAAGCCGATCCTGCCATCATCGACTATACTGTATTATATATAGGTTAACCTATACTTTAAAGTATAACCTATACTTTATAGTTAAGTATAATATATACTATATAGTATACAATACTATATATTATATACTCTATACTATACAATAATATACTATATACATTTAAGTAATACTTTTTAATATATTCTTGTATTGAATTGCGATGGGTGTGTAAATAATTAGTTATTAAATATTAATAATATTAATATTATTTAATAAACATGTAATTAAACCTTTTTTGTTATTATATTATATGCATATATTATATTATTACATACAATTAATTATCAATAAACTAATGCGTTATACATCATTAGGGCTACTCCCCTATCGCTCATATCGACAATCCGCCTATATCGACATTTTTGGAGCTTACACAACCATGTCGATGTAAGCGGCTTTCACTGTATATATATATATATATATATATATATATATATATATATATATATAAATAGCTATAGTAGTCTGATACAAATTCGGTTTAGTTAGAATTAGGTGGTCTGTATATTACAAATATCGTTATAGTCATATAACCTGATATTATTTTAACTTTAATACACTGAGAGTCATTTAAGTTTATCTCTTTTATCATTGCAGTCTGATAGCACTTCCTGATCATTATTCCAACACCACCACCAAATCTATTATCTGTCCTTGAGCAATGATGGAATACACAGTTAAAAAAATCCGATTCCTACGACGATTTTATTTTAGGAATCGGATTCAAATTGGAAAATATATTCCTGTAAAGTTTGTTTAGGTAACGGTTTATAAAATCGATTCCTACTAATATCGTGCAGGAATCGCATTATTATCGATAAAAACGATTCCTAAACAAATGATTAAGAATCGGTTTAAGTTATTGATGTAAGAATATCTTAAATTATAGGAATATTATTTTTTTAATAAAATATACCTTTTAATTATTTTAATATATTGATTTAATTGTTATCTATCCAAATTAATTATTAATTATTATTTTTATTTTATATTTAGGTTAATATACTGATTTTAATAAATAAAATATTATTTAAAAAACTAAAATTATGTAAGTAATCCTTTTTATGTATTTTTCTAAGTTATCATAATCTCATTCAAGTGACACATTGAATTACAATTTTAATCATAATTATATTGATAATACAATTGTAATCATGTTGAACTAATTGCTCAATATTGAATATAGGAGTTGGATATTGAATTAAATATTATAATGTATTATTATTGAATTTAAGTTTTAAATCTAACTTAAATGAACTTATATATTACATTATAATATATGATTTAATACTTTGCTATGATACTAATATGTATTTTAATATTATATTTTACATCTAAACTTACGTTCAAACTTACATCAACAACTTACGTAAAACCGATTCCTATAGTATTAGTTTAGGAATCAGTTTCAAATAAACTGATTCCTATAACCATTTAAGAATCGGTTTCAAATAAACCGATTCCTAAACTAGAATTTTAGGTATTAGATTTTAGGATATTACTAAATTATGTTGCATGCATAGGGAGTGTTATATCTTTGCTTCGCAAAATCTTTGATTATATTACAAAAACATAATTGATTCTGAAAACCAGATTTTATGATTGTTTATAGATTTAAATTTAAAATAAAGTTAATTTCTATAGAAAATCAAAAAAATAAAATACTGTTAATAAAATGATTATTTTCTGGAATATTATTTTTAATAATTCTATATAAATAATAATAAATATTCAGAGATAGATAACAAAGTAATTGTATTTATAAATAATAATATAATATAGATCTATATTTTATATCTATATAAATAATTCTTATTGAATAAACCCTGGGAATAAACATATAGGGAATAAACATTATTCAGAATAATATTTACATGATCAAAGAAATTGAATTTATTTAAAATAACCTTGTAACCTTGTAACCAATTTGTTTAGACATTGCGATCAACATCAATAATGAGTTTTCGGCGGTGTATCGTATATTAATTATTATAAGCTATATTAAATAGATGTGTTTTCAATTTGACTTTAAAGGTGTGGTCAGAAACTATAGATCTAATTGAGTGAGGTAGGGAGTTCTATAGTTTAGGTGATATTATAGAAAAAGAAGATTCCTATTTTTTATTTAGTGATACAGTTAATGGTATATTTAGTTTGTATTTATGTATTGTTCGTTGTGGTCGGGATGACTTGTAGTTCGTAAGTAGTTCAGTAAGATAGTCAGGTTTATTATTATGGGTGGCATGGTGGGACAGTAGGAGTAATTTGTATTGTATGCGGTAAGGTATGGGTAGCCAGTGAATGGATTTCATATAAGGTGTGATATGTTGTCTTGAGTATTTTGTTATCCTGAAAATGGTTCTGATGGCTCTATATTGTAATTTAGTGAGCATTTTGATAGTATGTGCAGTATATGAGTTACAGTAGTCAAGTCGGGGCAGTATTAAGGAAGTAACTAGTAGTTTGGCAAGTTCAGTAGTTATAGAAGGTCTAAAATATATATATATATATATATATATATATTACATAATTTGTATTATTTAAAATTATTCAGTAGTATTTATATATTGTATTCAATATAATAAATAAGTAATAATATAAGTTATATATAATTTATATTTTAAATTCAATCTTAATGCTTTATTAGATATAAGATAAATATTAATTTGTAAGATATTAATAATAATTTTTGAATATAGATTATTTATTATGCATTTATTTGATAAATTGTTGTTTTTGCCATGGTTAAACCTTTTTAACACTTATTTATATCTATATTGATTAGATGTTATTATATTTTAAATTACATAGAAATAACGATATTCATTCATAATCAAAACAAACGGTTCTATATTCTATATACTCCTTTTTAACTCCAGTATATTTAATTATTAGAATTAGTGATTTGATAATCGAGTATACAAATATATTGACGGTGTAACTAAACATATATCTATATGTATAAATAATATGAGAATATGAGTAATACATATTGTGTCATTTTGTTAAATATGTGTATAAGTTTGAGGATACTGAATATTGAATACTGAATATATGTATATGTATATGTATATGTATATGTATATGTATATGTCAGTGTTCATTCTAGGTTTCAGGGCAGAAATCAACAAATATTATTATAGGGCATTTAAATATATTTTACTAAGTAAAATATAGGATGACATATATGGGTAATTTTGCCATCTATTTATAAATTAATTTATGATAAATAATATATTAGATGAACGCTTATACCCTGAGGCTATTTAAACCTGTAACAATTGTTACTTACAAAAACTACTTTAGTAGCTTTCTGAATTATGATGTAAATAAATAGCAAAATAAGTATTCTATTCGATTACTTATTATTCGTTTACAATTTAATATATATTGTAATTATATTCATTATTATATGTTATATATATATATATATATATATATATATATATATATATATATATATATATATATATATATATATATATATATATATATATATATACAATTAACGATATATAATATATCATATGTATTACAAACCTACTTATAAATACTTAAAAATACTTATAGGTTGGTATATAAAAATACACAAAAATATACAAAATATCTATATTAATTTTATTAGATTATACTGGTACACATTATTATATATATAATTTATATAAGATATATTAATGTCATAATATAAATAATTAATTAGAATGTATATTATAATTTTATTGATTAAAATGTAATAATTTGTTTGCACATTTATTTTAATAACTTTTTTTTAAATAAAAATTTAAAAAATATAATATGAATTGTACTATATAATTTAGGTATTACCTAATAAGCTTTACAGTGATACAAATGTTATCAATATAAAATATGTCATGCTCATGCTCATCAACATGCAGTACGTACTCCGTACGCAGTTCAGTTGATTTTAAATTCAATATATATAATAACTAATAAGTAGTATAATACATGATATGTATGACTTTATCTTTAAATATATAGAAATATACAAAAATACCTATCTATATTAATATTATTAGATTATACTGGTATAGATTATTAAATAATGTATATAAGATATTTGAATGTCTATATATAAAGAATTAAATTAATTAGAATGTATATTGTAATTTTATTGATTATTAAAATGTAATAATTTGTTTGCACATTTTTGATAATTATCATAATATTGATATTATCATAATAACTTTTGCTTAAATACAAATTTAAAAAAAACCATAATATGACTTGTATTATATAATTTAATAAACTTTCCAGTGATACCAATTTTATTATAATAAAATCAATATAAAATAAGTCATGTTCATGTATCAACGTGCAGCACGCACTCCGTACGACGGTTTATTTTTAATTCAATATACAGTGCGCTCTCGATATACCGGCACCATCGGGAATGAGGAATTGTGCCGGTATATCGAGAGTGCCGGTATATCGATCTAGCAGAAAATAAAGATATATGAAGAAGAATATTAAATATTATGTTTATTATAATGGTATAAAATAGGTATAAACACGTATAAAATGGTATACAATATTATTATAAAGGTATGAAACGAATGCAAAATAAAATAAAATGAACTACTTTTAATTATTATAATGGTATAAAATAGGTATAAACTCGTATAAGATGGTATAAAATATTATAATGGTATGAAACGAATGCTAAATAAAATAAACTATTTTGAATTATTTACAAAAGATAAAGTAGTTTGCTTTTTATTATTAATACATAATATATCCAAACGTTTAGATATAAATTTAATAAATGTATATCATTTGAATCTTTGGAGTAACATTCAAAGTATGCCGTTAGTGATTCAAACCCCTGTATTGCTTTCTCTGATGATGGTGGTGGATCAAATACAGCCTCTTGTGTGTCGTCGCTATCTTTATTATTATGTCTTAATGAATCTATAATTTCAGTAATAGAATCTATTTCGAATATTTCAGAAATGTCATCGACTGACGTAAATTCTTCTAAAGTGAGTCGATCATCAATATTAATATTGCATTTATTATAAATATCATTATTTATTTTATAATTTTCATCTTGAGTGAAGGATTCTTCGTCTATACGTGAGCAATTTTAGTAAATATGTATATATATGCCGGTATATCGATTACAATTCGACTTTTGTGACTAGATATTAGGCGCCGGAGCCAAACAGTGAACTTATTAATAATCTTGGTGATTAAATGTTTCATTATTTTTATATTTTCATGGTTTTTAATATCTCTAATATCACTTTAATATCTGTTTTAAAATAGGATTTTGAATAAATATATTAAAATTACGAATTTTAAATAAAACAATCACGTGATTTATATATATTGGGAGAAAAAGAATAGGAATAAAAATAATTATTGAATTAATTTTCATATATCATTATAAATACAAATTGGTAACAAATTCACTACCCAATATTTAAAGTTTGCTACCCAATTTTCATTTTGGGTAGTGAATTTTCTACCCAATCTAAAAATAGATTATTCTAAATATAGTTCAATCAGTTTATTATCATATTTCATATTTAATTTGTATTTGTATCTAAATTGTTTGTTTAAATAAAATATCAAACGGATATAACAAAGGGCAAATAGTATATATTCGCCATTATTTGAAAAATAATGAATTTATCCTAATGTTATGAAAGAAGTTATTCATATTCTCCATTATTTTAATACTTAAATAATAATAGAATAATAATATATTGTATAATATAATATATATGTTTCTGTATATATTTATTTAAGTTGATATAAATTAATCTCCACTACTTGCACTGCTACTATCACCGCCAACATTAGTTTACCTCAACCAACACTGCAACTATCACTGCCTCTACTACCACAATATAATGCAGCATCTCCTCTCCACAATTCATGAACAGGTAGATCTATTAGCCATTGCGTATGCACTTTCCAAGAGAAAATTAACTGAGATTTAAGAAGATACAAGTTTTAATATGTGTATACTTGTGTATATATATATATATATATATATATATGTTACACGGCGGATGTCGCGTCACTCAATATTTGGAGAAGAGTATTTTTAAGTCGTAATCTTTATTCATATAACCTATTACATATATATATATAAACATTATAATATAATATTATAACATACTAATTATGTACATACCGTATATACGTTCGGGTTCATCTAAATATAACAATATATGGATATAATGCGTCTCGCTATGAATCGCAATACGTAATGATATTGATACGTAAACGTGAACAATCGTGGTCACTGTAGCGAGACCTTGCATGCGTCATGTTACGCATGATGTGCATTGATATTATATAATAGTTGTGTATGCGTGTATGTTAACAGTAATGTATAAAATAGATAATTTATATTTCTACATATATATATATATATATACTGTTACATTAACTCGATTGATAATCAGATTGACTTCTATGTATTCATGCAGTTGTGCATTAAATTCTCACATTGGCAATATTTCATTTTCATAACAATTTATTTGTCATTCATCAATATGAAATAATTTATTTCAAGGACCATATCGATTTTACATTTAAAAGATAGAGAACATGTCTATTTTTTAAATTATGATAAATTAACTTTTTAAATGGTGATATTTTAGATCATAATATATTGCTAATAAATTAGATAACATTGGTATTAAAGTTGTAATATACCAATAGTTATAGTAACTAGTTATTTATCATATTAGTTATAGTAACTAGTTACATGTCATAATATGTAATGGATATTTACGGTTTAGTTACCAGTATGGAACATTACTTTAACATTTACTTGAATAGAGTTTCTATAGGTTTACTATTACTTGATTGGAGTTTATTACTTGAAATACTTGAATATAGTTTCTACAAGTTTATAATTACTTAAATCAGGGTTCCATTATTTTCGGTAAAAACCTGTTTTTACCGGGCAAAACCGGTAATAACCGGTAAAAACCTATCTCTACCATGTTAATTTACGGTAATAACCGGTAAAAACCTAGTACTCATAAAATATAATACCTTTAAAAAAAATTTATATTGAAATTTAAAGTAATATTGATTCATTTATATATAAATGTTATGGCTAATTAATCTAGCAGATTTATTTGAAAATTTGTCAACATTTCTCTGCTTTATTATGCCATTTATAGTACATTTATTATTTTAAATCCAACTGGATTTTGAGGTCTGCAACCCTTATATTGTAAAATTAACAAGTTGATGTAATTGGATATATTTTATAAATGAAATAAAATCATACTGTGTTATATATTCATAAAATTACACAATGAAAATATTACTAAATAGTTATACAGTATTGTAAAAAATATTTGTAAAAACTATATTTAATTTCATATATATAAAAATAAATATTCTATTCAGTATTTATATATATATATATATATATATATATATATAATTAACAATATATATAGATATATTTAATATATTTAATTAAAGAAATGCCAATCGATTTACAATTTAAATATTGGAGTGAGTTAATAAGTAAGCCATCTATTCCATTCAACCACTTATTTGTTAATAATAGTAATGCATATATACATCCAATTACGATAAACGAAGTAAAGTCATGTTACGGCACATTACACGACGGCGCCCCGGGAATAGATGGTCTTACAAAATGCGATTTAACTAAAATTGGTCTAAATAATATAACAGCTCGCTTTAATATTTATCTCATATCATCGACTGCACCTTCCGCATTTAAACTAGGCCTAACTACTTTAATCCCTAAAACTAAGCACAGTACTGAGCCGTCCCATTATCGTCCAATAACTATGTCATCGATATTCTGTAGACTTTTCCATAAAATGTTGGCACGCAGAATTGAAAACACAATTAGTCTTAATCCACGGCAAAAAGCTTTTGTTCGACGTGATGGTATTGCTGAGAATATCTTTTTACTTAAATCTATTATATATCAACATAAAAATGCATTACGCCCATTAAAGATGTGTTTGTTGGATGTTTCTAAAGCTTTTGATACGGTATCTCACAACTCAATTGTTGCATTAGCCGAAAGAGTAGGGACTCTTAAAATGTATACAAGTTATATCATGCATACTTATTCTGATTGTTCAACTCAATTAAAATATAAAAATGGAGTATCACCTAGTATACCAGTCAATCGTGGAGTAAAACAAGGTGACCCAATGTCTCCCGCTCTTTTTAACTCCATTATAGATTATGTAACTGATAATATGCCAGGTAGTATTAATTTACAAGGAAATAGTACAATAAGCCATATGGCATTTGCAGATGATCTGGTTTTATTTGCGAAAGATGATGTAATGATGCAATATCAAGTTGATCATGTTTTATTTAGACTAGCTCAATGTGGGTTAAACGTTAACAAATCAAAATGCGCTACATTGAATATAATTATTAACCCACATAAAAAACAATGGATATGTAACCCATATAGTTTTATATCTATTGATAATTCTACAATTAAAGCGCTAAATATAGAAGAAACTTATAGATATCTTGGCATCAACATAGGCGCTTTGGATAATAAAAATAATTCAATTAATGATGACCTCACATCGAAACTCTTGGCAATATCTAAATCTACTCTAAAACCCCAACAAAAATTGTTTATGCTCAAAAATCATCTAATTCCAAGTATGCTTCATACCTTGACTTTCTCTAACGTCTATTTAAATTCATTAAAAACGATGGATATAAGTATTCGGGCGTTCGTCAGACGTTGGCTTTGACTACCTTCAGATACTTCACTCGGTGTATTCTACGCACCTAGTAGTGTCGGTGGGATAGCTATCACTCTATTTCTCAAGTCTTTTTCTGGCATTACCGGTGCTGCGGCTAAAAAGGATTTCATCCATTAGAAGGAATGTTACACTATTATTCAAACTCTTCCCGATAGTGTTATTCTAAAATGATCTACACCTCGAGTATATGATGAATACACGTTTATTGATAACACCTCCATAAATAAATATCATTCAATATATTTATTTAATTCTGTCGATGGCAAGGGTTTAGAATTAGGCACGCATAGTCCTTTTATTAATAATTGGATAACTTCTCCTATAAAGATGTTTTCTGGTCGCGATTTTGTAGATATGGTAAAGCTAAAGCACGGTCTACTATATACACATTACAGATGTAAACGTATGTTTCCAAGTTTAAATACAAACTGTTTAAGGCGAGGGTGTAATTATAAATATGACTGTCTAAATCATATTATGCAGACCTGTAGATTTAATTATAATAACATTATTCACAGGCATAATTATGTTAACGCTCTTTTAATCACTCTACTTAATAAGTACAAATTTACAACTATACTGGAACCACACATACGAACACAACTTGGTTTACGCAAACCTGACTTACTGGCTTACCGAAATGACATTGTTTATATTATAGATACGCAAATCTCAACTGATACAATAGATACCGATACTAATTACCGACACAAAACTGACTACTATAACAAACCTGAAATACTCTCCTACGTAAAACAACTTACTGGTGCAAAGCAGGCTAAACTAAGTGCCTCTTGTTGGAACTGGCCTGGTATACCCTCATCCCTAACGTCTAAAGACCTATATTCGTTAGGCCTGAGGAAGCATGATATTACGCTACTCAGTATTCATGTCATGACAGGCAGTCTAAATATTTATCGCAAATACTGCTGCAATGGATTATTGTAATATCCTTAATTACCTGGCCTCTCCCTTGCCTACTTCGTCATATTTTTATTAATATGTTTTCGCTAATAAATGGGATAATTGGCTCTGGTTATTAACTAACCATTGTCCGAAAAAAAAAAATATATATATATATATATATATAATTAACAATATATATAGATATATTTAATATATTTAATTAAATATCATGGTATAAAATCAAATAATGAATATATTCAAATAATTTCTCAATGAAAATATTATTAGTTCTATTGTTTAATATATATATTATTTTTTACAATATTAAGTCCCTGTCACACCGAAAAAGTTGGCCGATTTTTCACCAATATCGTACGGATTTTTCTCTCTCTCTCTGTGCTACACCTATCGATATATCACCAATATATCATCAATATCGTGACAATATCACTATTCATCATTTCGAGATATCTCTAAATATTTAACTATTTCTCGACGATTTCGTTACTGCGTATATCGGTGAAAAATCGCTCGCTTTATTTGGTGTGAATGGGCTTTCCTTTTACTAATAAAAAAATAAATATATTATTATATTCAATATTTTATATATATATATTGACTTATTTACTCATTTATTTCAATATCATATTATTTATTTTAAAAATGTTTTCTTTACATAGAGTCAAAATTAATAAAGTTTTTTTTTTAATATAAAAAATCTTATAATATTGATTTTAATGTAGTATTATTTAACTTTATAATTGTATATTATCTATTAAATATAAAATCTATAAATAATATATAATTGTAAATTATATAGACACTAGTAGGTTTAATATAATATAGATAATATTATATTTAATTATATAGACAACACTAGGTTTTTACCATGGTAAAAACCTGTTTTTACCGGACAGGTTATTACCGGTTATTACCGCGGTGATTACCATAGGTGGTAATAACCTATGGAACACTGACTTAAATAGAAGTACTATAAGTTAAAAAATACTTGATATAATTTCTATACGTTTATATTTATTCTAAAGAGTTTCTATAGGTTTACAATTACTTAAATATACCTAATATAAGTTGACAATTAATGGAATAGAGTTTATATAAGTTTAAAATACTGAAATAGAGTTTCTATAAATTTAAAATTACTTGAATACTGTTTCCGCATTATTTAGTATTAGGGCCCTTACTTTTTCTTAAATATATTAATGATATTCCTAATATTCTTAAATATTGTATACCCATCATTTTTGAAAAAAATACAAATTTAATTTTCAGTAGTAAATCTTTTTATGTTTTACATAATGACCTTTTTATGTTAACTCATTGGTTGTTTAGTAATAAAATAACATTAAAAAAATCCAAATTTATGCTCTATTATATTCGAAATTCTAAATAGAAAAATAAACTAGAATTAAATGTTAATAATGAAAACATATAGCATTATCATGTATCGTTCCTTAGTATATTAATTGATGATAAATGTAACTGGATTTATCATATAAATTATATAAGAGCGAAACTAAGTAGAGTAATTGCTATTAATTATTATATAAATGTAAAGATATAATATAAATTAATTTTTTTAAATATATAAATAGATACATAACTATATTTTTACCTATAATTTTACAATAACATTTACAGAAAATTCAAATATTTATAAGCCTTTATCTAAATGAATCACTACTAGTGAATATGTTTATGTGTGTGTTAGTTTATATATGTGTATGCCTATGTGGTTATATAAGTAATTTGTATTATTTATGTATGTGTTTATATTTATGTAAGTAATGATAAATTTACCACCACCACTACTATCACAACCAACACCACTTGCATTACTACTATCGCCACCACTACTACTAGCAACATCTAATGAAGCCATTCCTATCAACTAATACAGGCAGAGTTTATCGCCATTGACTAGGCTATTTCTAAGAGAAAATTCACTGAAACTCAACGAGCTACAGGTTTTAATAGTCATAAACATGTGTATTTTTATGTATATATAAACGTTGATGTTTTATAGATTGATAAAAATGAAATCGATTATATTTCTAAAATATTAAATAATTTTACTATTTTACATTTAACTTTAGACTATTAACTATTTTTATATTTTTAGATAATTTGTAAATATTTTTATTTATATAATAAAAGTATATATACCTATGTATTTAAAATCTCTATTATGCTATAAAATGTATTATATGTATGATGAGATAAATAGAATTAAGAAATAATATAAATTATATGCATTTTATATCAGAATAATTATTGTATCACTATAATTCAATTTGTATCTGAGATCACAGATTACAATACTAATTGTTTTGATTTAGAAAGAAAATATAAATATCTTTAATTTTTAATATTGGACAAATCAAAATTAATAATAAAATACACATTTCATATAATTCTATTATATTTTATAACATGATATCAATGAATTATATAAATATATACATTATATATACATTTTTATATCATATAAAAGAAAATATGTAATATCTATTTCATTTAACATTAATACATTATTATTATTTTGAAAATACAAGTTTAATATATGGATATTTTAAATTTTACTATTTTTATATACTTTAATTATTGTGTTATTATTAAATTTATAATTTTTTTGAAAGTTTCATTTAATTTGTAACATTATTCAATAACTAAATGATGTTTGAATGGGTTAAATTGGTAAAAAATATATATAATAATATTTGTAATACATTATTATACATATTTACAATATAATTATGAACAATTATCACATTCTAATTAATAAGTGTCTATTAAAATATATTATATATTACAATATTTTACACATTTATATAAAATATATATACTCTTACTCTTACGCAATAATTATATTTATTATTCTAACACAATTTATTTTTAAATTGCAAATATTTTATATAATGTAAATTTATATTTTATAAAATATAAATCAATTTATTATTCAAAATTAATTCAAAATTATTTTCTTCTTCATTATTTCACTCTATATATAATATAATAAGTATAAGTAATGATTATATTATAATATATATATATATATATATAGCACCTACACTAAACGATACTTATTTTAAATATTAAAATTTCCATATTAATTTCCAAAGCATACTGGTAATTTTAAAAAGTACTAGCGTATAATTTGTTATAGATATACTTACCTTACCTTACCAGGTCGAGCTTGCTCGGCATAGCATGACACGTGTTTTCCATTCATCTCTGTTTCCCATCAACGTCTTCAGTTCATCTGTAGTGCATCCGCTGTCTTCTCTAAGTTGTGCAGTATATGTCTTATTCGGCCGTCCAGGTTTTCGTTGCCCATGTAAAGGTTCCCATAGAAGCACTTTGCTGATCATTTCTTCTCTGCTTCGCCAACAATGTCCTGAGAAACGCATCCTATGTTCTTTAATTGTAATCGTGATCTTTGGGATATTTCCATATAATTCATTATTAGACGTATGATCTTGCCATCTTTTATTTAAGGCAGCGCGTAGCATTCTTGTATATGCTCCATCAATCTTTTTCTCTAGAGAAGATGTTAATGTCCATGTGATGGAGCCATATACAAGGATCGATTCGACTGTGGCCCTAAAGAAATTTTTCTTCAGCTTTACAGAGAGATTAGATTTCCATATTGATGTCATATTGTTTAGTGCGGCCCAAGCCTGTCCAATCCTTACATTTAAGTCATGATCAGTAGATGCGACATAGCTTCCAAGATACTTGAAATCATTTACTTGTTTGATGATTTTACCCTTTAGACTTTTTATACAACTATTATTTTTCTGGTTCAGAGAGATATATTCCGTTTTATCTGCATTTACACCTAAACCTATTTCGGCTGCGGCTTCTTCGATTTTATGTAGCATTATATTCGCATCTTCAACGTTATCTGATGTAATGGCTAAATCATCAGCATAATCAGTATCGGTTATGTATATTGCAGGATGTCGGCTACTCATTCGTTTTTTTATGGTGAGACCGAGATGTTTATTATCATCTAGTGATTTTCTCAAGACATAGTCTAAACATATTATAAAAAGGAAAGGTGCAAGCGTGTCTCCTTGTAATACCCCAGTAGTGATCTCGAAGTATGGTGTATCTCCATCTGGTGATATAACCATTGATCTTGTTTCTCGATAGAGTATCATGATTGCTTCTACTGTTTCTGTGGGTATTCCATATGCAGAGAGAATATTTTTCATTTTACCGCGATGTATCGAATCAAATGCTTTGGCGAAGTCTACAAACAATAGTGTGGCCGGTAGATTCTTTGATCTTACTCCTTCAATTATAAAACCGTTCTGATTTTTCCATAGGATAGGATCGATTTCCGGTCTTATATTTTCAAATTATAAATTTTTGCTGCAATGGACGTTAGGGTTATACCTCTATAATTTTTGGCCTGAGAAATGTCTCCTTTCTTCGGGAACGGTAAAAGACAGCCTTCAGTCCATCTTTTTATTTGATTTTGGGAATATACACTGTTACAGTAATTTAGCAAAATATTTTGAAATTCTGTCAGTTTCCAAACTTCAGCTGGAATTTCATTTAATCCGCAAGCTTTGCCATTATTTATGCTTTTAGTTGCATTGTTAAATTCTTGTATAGTGAACAGACCTATTTTTATATTCAACTTATTATGTATTTGTAGTATTTCTTCATCATCATCAGTTTTGTTAAGTTGACTTCCGAGCAGTTCTTGGAAATGGTTATGCCATATTTTTATTTTCTCTCCATTGCTAGATGCTTTTAGTTTTGCGCTGTTCGAGTTCTTTCTACCACTAATTTCGTTTACGATTTTCCATGCAATAGAAGATTGTTTGTTTACTGCCGCTATTTCGATATCTTTGATTTTTTTGTTAACATATTTACTCTGTTCTGCATCATATGCAGAAGTCAATTCTTTTTTTTGTTTTATTAAATTTTATCTGATTTTCAAAAGAATTTTGAGAATATTAAAGTTTTGCTGCTATATGTAAATCCTTGCGTTTTTGACAGATTTCATGGTTTTCCCATGGGGTCCTTTTCTTCTGTTTTAACTTTAATGGTATATATTTAGCAGATGATTCTTTACAGGCAGTTTCAAAGTATGTGTATGCTGTGTTGGCTGATATTGTTTCTTCATCATTTTGCAGAGCCTCGAAACGGTTTTTAACTTCGATTATGAACTTATTTCTTATATCGGCATTGTTTTTTAGGTTACTCCAGTCATACAGCTTTATTCTACTAGATTTATTTTTATTAGCTCGTAGTGATAGTTGTATATTAGCTGTTACAATGCGGTGGATAGATATTAAATATTTTATTTATCTGAATAATACTTGTAATTGCGTATATTTCATATATATTATAATTTGTTTAGATAGATAGATAGATAGATATAGTTTATTGTTTAAAACAAACAAAATGACATAAAACAATAATAATAATAAAAAACAAATAACGAATATAAACGAATATATATAATGATTTATAAATGTTTAGCTTCACAAGCTAACAGAATTCAATTAATTAATAGACAACATTAAATGCATATATAATTAATGGTATCTGACTAAAAAAGTATATATTATTTTAATTATATAATTAACAAATATAAAATGTTAATATAAATTTATATATAAATCATTCTTTTGTGAAAAATCTAACTCAAAAATAATCATTTTAAAAATAAATAAATATAATATTTTTGCATTAAAAAATATATATTATAATTAAATAGATATATATATATAGTCATATTATAATTATTTGTTTGCTGATGGCGCTTCATAAGGTTGTCCGTTTCCCGAACACTCGTTCGCTATGCCCAAAAGTATTACACATTCGGCACCTAAACTCCCTACACTCCCTGCCCCAATGACAATATCCGTTACACCTCATGCAACGCATCACACTGCGATTTTCGCTGTATGGGCTGAGTATAAATTGTTATTTCTCCGTGCGACGTACAAAATGTATGAAACTGATCTGTTAATTCTTCTATCTTGGCCTCCAATCTCTTCACCTTATCAGCATCATTTCCGTATGCCTAGCGCCATTTACCCTCGTCGCTTCCTTCCTCTCCCTTAACCATTATTACGCTTGCCCTTAACTCACTACTGCTGCCCTTGTACGCCCTTACTCATTTCATAAATTCCCCAAACGTAATATCCCCCGCTTCCCTCTTTATCCTCTCAGCCTCAACCCTCACGCCTATATCTCGTAGTGCCTCGCACAGTCGCTCCTTCAATATACTATCATCTCTCTTTCCCTTATCTATTACTAATAAGGCGTAGCTCTCCCTGAGTTCTAGACTCAGTTCATTCAAGCTATGTTGTGGCGCCTGCTTTATCTCATAGAAAGTACTCCACGTCGATAATCGTCGGCTGTAACAATCCCGTAGTAAACCTACTATTTTGTCCCAGCATGACTTCTCCGACAGCCCTTCGGCTTTAACCTCTCGCCGTGCAATGCCATCGATATGTTCCATCAGGAACGCCGACCTCTCGGTTTGAGGGTAGTGATTGGCATCGAGATGACTCTCAATCCTCTCGATCCATTCCTCTACCCGCTCACCATTCTCCCCTCTAAACACCGGCAAATCCCTTCGTGTACTTATGTATTGTACCCCCACATCTACATTATCCTCCGTTCCCATATCTTACGTAATATCTTAGCAAATATTTTTATTTTCGAATTATTTAAATATTTAATTTATGAAATTCGATTTCTAAAGAATTTGTTTTCGAATCTAGCATGTGCGATATATGAAATAAATATAATAATTCGTGGATACTGTACTTGTATCAATATGGTGAATATATATATATATACATATATACGTATACAGCGTACACTATAGCTTCTACTTAAAATTAATAAACTTAGTTCTATAATAATTCTATATATAATTAATATATATTAAATCTATAATTCATAACTTAATTCTAATTTAACTACATATAATTCCTATGTCTATATTATATATATATATATATATATATATATATATATATATATATATATATATATCCTATTATTATATAATTATATGTATTATTATATAATTATAGGTATATATTATATTATATAGTAATTTATCCTATATTTTATATATATATAATAATTAATCTGATATATATTTTCGCTTTAATAAACCGTATATATTTTTATTATTATAATAGAATAGTAATATAATAATGAGATATAATAAATAATATAAAATATAATAAATAGAATTGACAGTATTCGCCGAGTTATTATATACGTTATATAACTAACCGCCGATAAACTCGTAATTCGATACTCTGAGAGTCTTGTATTCTATTATCTTCGATCCTGTCCGCAGCCGCCAAATGTAGTGTAGTCTATCTTATACTTAATAAACTACTTTATAATACTCATTACTTTAAATAAGACAAATTGTTTTATTTCTTTATTAACATTAAAATCTCGTCGATGTGTACGCACCACGATCTAAACGCTAAAACTCGTGTTGGCTCGACAAGCCCACGATATTTTAGGAGCGTGTCTATACTATTAGATTCGTGTATTTTCTTGCAGTTTCGATCCTTTATGGCGCGTGACCACCTAATCGACATTATATAACATATTACAACTCGCCGAATACTCCGCGCCGCACGATATATAATATTGTCCCAATATACGATTCATACCCACACTTATACCGCATATTCATTACCGCGCGCTGATCTAAAGATAATTCATTCACACACACACATATACACTAATATACACTACATAACATTCCTCCTGGCCAACGTTTTTAGTTCCCTCACTAAACAGTAAACACTTCATTATATACTAATATATTTAAATATAACCACTCCACATATAATAATAATATATAAATATAATATATATAACCTATATATTGAATCCAAGCGGTACAGCTTCCTATCTAGCCTGCATACGGTATTTATTTGACCTAGATACGCAACATGAGATTAGTGTTGCAGAATTTATCTGAAATATGCATAAATAATGATTTTATAAACTTCAAATACTTGCATTATGCTATATTTTATTTATTGTAATTATACATTAAATAAATATTATACTTATATTAATAATCACTATATAATAGGATATAAATATATTATATATAAAAGTGTTAAATCATACCTTTAATCATCATATAAATATTGTATTTAAAGATAAATATAATACTGTATTCAAAGTAATAAACTAATAGTTACATATAAACTTAAAGTTAATTTATTATTATCCACATATTACATTAATAATATTAAAAAAATAAACTATATTAATATTAATCAATATGTAATTTATCATTTAATAATAATAAAAAAGGTAAAAATATGTTTTTTTGAGATTTTATTATAGAAATATATTAAATTATAAGTGATATATAAATGTTAATAGATACATATTAATTATATTGTTGTTAACATTATTATTATATATTGAATAATTATATATACTAGTATTGAATAATATATGCATTGATGAAATAATAAATAAATTATTTGATATATATATAATTTTATTGATGACATATTTTTAAATACTTTCTATTTTGTACTCTTAAGAGAAAAGAAACCAATTAGTTCATTTACCATTAGTTTTTCTTTTAATTTAAATGTTTTCTGTAAGTAAAAGATAATTAATTTGAAATAAAATAATAAACTAATTAACATTACAAATATCACAATATTTAAAAACAAAATTATAATTAGATAGTAATCGTACAAAATTAATATAAATCAATTTTATATACTAATTTCACTATGAATAAACATTGTATCTAATGTATTTTCAATAAAATATGCAACTTAGGTTACTAAATAGAGTAAGTAGGTATTATGTGGTAACGATAATGAGGATGAGGAGGAGGATGGTTATGAGGAGGGGGAGAAGGATGATGGTTATGAGGAGGAGGAGAAGGATGATTAGGTGGAGAAGGAGGAGGAGAATGAGGAGGAGTAGGAGGAGGGAGAGAGAGAGAGAGTGAGTGAGTGAGAGAGAGAGAGAGTGAGAGAGAGAGTGAGTGAGAGAGAGAGAGAGTGAGAGAGAGAGTGAGTGAGTGAGAGAGAGGGAGAGGGGGAGAGAGAGTGAGTGAGGGAGAGTGAGAGGGAGAGGGAGAAGGAGGATGTTGTGAAGGAGTAGGAGGAGGGAAGGATGAGGGGAGGAGTATATACATATACATACAAATGTTGTGTGGCTCAGTTGGCTAAGCAGTAGGACATGGATTCTAACCATTAAAATGTATCCATATAATATTTAGAAGTGATCTTATATAACTGTATATAAATAAATGATCAGCTTTCGTTAAAACCATGGATGCCTTAACACGAGATCATATTCGAAGGGAAATTTGAGCCATATGGTTATAAGTGGAAACATCATCTAAGTTCCTGGATGGGATAAATGGACTCCACCAAATAATAATATATATATATATATATATATATATATATATATATATATATATATATATATATAAGTTTAATATATTCTTGATAGTCAAAGTGATTTGCAAAGTCTGCACATTCTCATGTTTATATAGAAAATAGCATCCTATTCTTTTTATTTTATTATCAAAATCAGCTCTACATATATTAGGTACCCAAATTTACACCTGTACAAATATGATGTTTCTTTATTGTAGTCATACATTATTATATACTTTTATTATAGTATAATAAAGAATGCAGTAGTCTATACAAAATTAATATATATATATATATATATATATATATATATATATATATATATATATATATATTGTATTACTAATCATATAATCATCATGTGTAGACCCATTTAATATTAATAATACTTTTAATAATAATAGTTAGGCTAAATTTTATTTAAAATGATATTAATATTATAATTATTTGTTATATTATATAGTTAGAAATATTTTTTATTACTCTATTATATTATAAATTATAAAATAGTTGTTATATCATATAATTAAAATAAGATATATAATTGAATTCATTTTAAAAATTAATAATTTTCATGCAAAATACACATTTCTGTTAAGTTTTCAGCTCAAATTTAAATTATAAAATAATGAGATATATTATTTATTATTGCCTTATAAAATATATAGAGATATATTATTTATAATAAGATATAACTACCTTTTTATATCTTTTTTGAAACTTTTATATGTATATTTTGTCAAATTTGAATATGCGTGATGTTAACTGCAGCGCATATTGTATCAGCTTATTTAAAAAAATGATCATTCATATCTTCAATTATATTTTTTAATATAATATATATTATAATATAAATATATTAGTCTAATATAATAGTATACAATTATCAATAGTAATGTAATGTAATGTAAAGTAAATGATGTATGTAAAAGGAGAATTTTTATAAAAATGATTCAATTTCTGCAACACTAATCCCGGTTTGTTTACCTTTTTGTTTATCAACAATGCGCGTGCATCTCGTACGCGAAAACGGCTAAGATGTAGGGCTTGGTATTGAATATAACATAAATACTGTATATAAATAAGGTCACTATTACCCTCGCTATTGTGTAAAACCATAACGGTTTGGGGGTACCCCTTTGTTGATTCGGGAACTATGACGGGGAATGCTGGGTATGGGGTGTTCAATTAGATTGTCGCCCTGCCTAACATTCGATCTATTTACCGCTCTAGTTACCCCTCTACGCATTATCTGGTACGTTTGCGGCGATAACTACTGAGTTATCTTATAGGCGTCCAGTTTATACCTAGCCTGTATTTTGTTCCGGCCGATCGGATGATGGGAGATATGGACCTTATGTCCCTTTTCAGTATGCTACGTCCCGCCTTACCCGTTCTCGCTTCCGCTCGCTTTCCTTCTCGTTCACCCTTTTCCATACCTTGCTTAATCGCACTACCTTGCACTCCTTTCGCTTCAATAACATATCGATTGGTAGAATCGGTTCTAGGCCAAAAAACATATAGTATGGCGAATAACCCGTAGTCGCATGCGGGGTACAATGATATATAGTCTAAATATAATATTTATATTTAACCTTCTATATATATATGCTATAGCATATATGCCATATATGGTGTATATAGTATATAGGATTCCTCTTACACCTTTACTAAATACTATTATGATATATATGATTATTAGAATAGTAACGTATTCAATAATTCAAGTAATTAATAATTAGTTATCAATTATTATTATTAATTAATATAATTAATTATATATTATTTTAATAATTATTAATTATAATTAAAATATATTTAATTATAATTTATTAATTATTATAATTATTTATTAATTATTATAATTATTTATTAATTATTATAATTATTTATTAATTATTATAATTATTTATTAATTATTATAATTAATTTCTCATTTTTTTCTTCGTTAACTTATTTAAAATATTATTAAAAGATTTGAAGTTCTCGAGAACATACCTAAATATGAGAGATTTGAAGTTCTCGAGAACTTGATATTTTTTTAAAGATTTGAAGTTCTCGAGAACAACAATTATTGTATCAACAACCAAGTATTTTAAATTTTACAGCACTAGTGTCTACTAAAGAGCTCTATTTATGGATTCAATATAGAGTGTTAATTCAATTATTATTTAAACTCACTTATTATCTAGATATTAATATTAATAATAGATAATATACAATTATAGTTCATATATATATATTAAATATATAAATTATTATAAATCAAATATATGCTATAAGTGATAAATTATTGACAACTATTTTGTGGACACTAAATTGTCTACCAAATAATCATGTCTACCAAATAATCATGTCTATCAAATGGGTAATATTATTCAAGACATAGCTATCAAGTATGGTATAGGCAAAGATTTTCCGAAGGAAAGATATAACACTTACGCGAAATCGTGTAATTCGAATATGTATACAAAATACCCCAGTGCCACCTATAGCGGGTTACTTTTAAGAACTATGTGTTGTTTATAATGTAAATTCGTATTTAACTATACACTTTTAATATGTTAAATAATTGGCTTTAAATTAATATTTATATGATGAAAACTAAGTGTTCATTACTAATATATAACAAACAAATATGATATGTATGTTTTAAATGCTATAAGTATATATTTAGTAAGTAAAAGCTAATTTATATTGCATGTAATTTAATAGAGCAATGAAAACATTGTTGTATGCAAACAGATCCGAACCTAAATCTATTTCAGTGATTTCGATACTACTGCTAGTAGCGGCAGGGGATATTACTAAATTACGTTGCATGCATAGGGAGTGTTATATCTTTGCTTCGCAAAATCTTTGGTATAGGTATAGGTATAGGTATATATATATTAAAAATGTAGGTGTATAATAATTATTATACTTTTATTGTTCATCTTTAGAATCAATCTACTCATAATAATTATATTATCAAATTCAATTAAAATGTAAAGATATATATACTTATATAATTGTTTATTATTGAATTAACAATATTGTTTAATGTATTTTTCTTGCAAAATAATGATCTTTTAATACTAAAAATATCTATATATTTATTAATGTGCAAATTAAATATTATTTCATTAATTAAGAGAATGCACAACAAAGGATTTAAAATAAAAAATATATATTTTATATATGAACATTTTATTATAAAAATCATAAAATGTGATTAATTCCCTTTAAAGTGGTGTATGACATGATGCACAAAAATAAATATAAGTACCATAAATATGCATTTATAAACGATAAGCGATAACAAATAATGATACAAAATTGGTATTCATTTATTTACTAATATTGTAGGTCCCATTCTCTTAGTCGTATATACTTATCAAAAATAAATAGATTATATATAACACTAAATGTATTTTACATGATACAAAAAAAAGTTAGTTATTCTTTTATGTATTTCTAAAGTGATGGTGCTATATATTCAAAACTAATTTTAAATAAAATAAAATTTAAATTTAAAAAAAATTAAATTTAAAAACACAAATATTCTGTTATATTTTTAAAACTAATTTTATATATTTGAAACTTCATATCTTTAGAAATTTTTGATCAAACTATATGAAACTTTCAGAATTTATTTAAATTTGTATACTCTTCAGATATAGTTATAAATCTAAAAAATAATATCTGATTGCATAATATATATTATAATATTTATGAAAATTTATGGAATATTTATTATTTTTCAAATTGGTAATATGTAGGTCCCATTCTAATATTCTTATACTTATCAAAAATTAAATTGCAACTAAATATATATATATATATATATATATATTAATATAATTATAATTACAGAGATATATAATCTAAGAATTTACAATTATGAATGTTCAGGAAGAAGATGTTGGTTAGTGAAATAAAATATAATTAAATTAATAATAATATAGTTGAAATGTGTTTCTAAAATTACTAACTAACAAATAATAATATAAATCATAAATATTTAAAAATAAAATTCCCATGAATAAAATCTTAAATATCATTAATAATATTTAATAATTTATATAACATATTAACTCAATTAATATTCATTGAAATTAGACCAAATTCAATGTGACCTGTGTACGGTGGTATTTGCTTCAGAAGAAGATATGATTGAACACAGAAGAAGTGAACATACGAATGCAGATATTGTCGATATTTCTGATGCAGACAGTGACGAAAACCCAAGTGTTTACATATGTAATTATTGTACATATACTTGTAAGATGGCCACTGGTATGCGAATTCACTATGATAAAGATCACGAGGATAAATTTGTGAAAAAAAATTCCGTTAAGAAATTTCAATGCAAATCATGTACATACAATTGTAACCGATTACATAGTTTAACAATACATACTCGAATCCATACAGGTGAAAAGCCTTATAAATGTGATATATGTAGATATAGTTGTACACAATCATCAAATCTTAAGTATCATACACAAACACATACAGGTGAGAAACCTTATAAATGCGATATATGTAAATATAGTTGTATAACATTATCATCACTTAAGTTACATAAACGAACACATACAGGTGAGAAACCTTATAAATGCGATATATGTAGATATAGTTGTACAACATCATCACTTCTTAAGTATCATACACAAACACATACAGGTGAGAAACCTTATAAATGCGATATATGTAAATATAGTTGTATAACATTATCATCACTTAAGTTACATAAACTAACACATACATGTGAGAAACCTTATAAATGCGATATATGTAAATATAGTTGTCCAACATCAACACTTCTTAAGTATCATAAACGAACACATACAGGTGAGAAACCTTATAAATGCGATACATGTAAATTTAGTTGTATAACATCAACACAACTTAAGGTACATACACGAACACATACAGGTGAGAAACCTTATAAATGCGATATATGTAAATTTAGTTGTACAACATCATCTAATTTAAATAAACATAAAATAAAACACAGGTGATAATCATTTTAAATATAAGAAATGCGTATATATTTGTACAGCATTACACTCAACTCAAGTTAAATAGATAATATTATAAATATATATATATTACTAATATATATATATATTATTGTTTATATGAATTTAATGTATTATATCATTAATATTACAATAATTTAATAAAAATAAATCTAAATTATTATATTTTATTTTTGTATTACAATAAAGTTAATAAATATAAATAAAATATAGATAACAAATAAAAAGAAGGGACATATATAAAAGGTTTACGATTACGGTATTTATGTAACTATTATTCAAATCAAAAAATAAAAATAATATACGTAACCATAAATTATTCGGCATCATATTAATAATATATATAGTTATTTTTTTATTTTAATAATTGCTTTAATGATAATAATATATAATAAATCATCAATAATTTATATTATTAGAGAGATTAATTTAGTTCTATGTTATTTCCGATAATTTCGAATTCCTTCTTTCCATATAGAGTTATCAATGGTTTATTATATGTTTCTAATTTTGTAGTTGCACCGTTTAGGTAACAGTTAAGTCCGCTAGACGTCACTACCGGTTACCATGGTTACCACTGATCATCGGGAGAACACGCGTGGTTGGGGGGTGGGGGGATTTAATTCAGATAATATTATTTAATAATATTATATTTATACACATAGGAAATTGTAATATCAACTATATATTTATTAATTAAATTAGTATAATACATCATAAACTATTAAACATACACAATATAGATTATATTGCGGTAATTCCTTCCTTTATAGAGATAATATCGTCATAAAATAAATCTATATTGCGATAATCATCATATATAACTTACTAGTGATATATATCATCACGCCGCTCTATTATAGTCCAGTTATTAATACAGACGGCGATATTACATAATAGCCGATTACATAACATTGTTGTTTGTAACGGAAATTATAATTCGTAGTCGACGTGAAGGCAATTTAATGATGTCCTTATTTACTGCTGACCTACAACTATTTCGTGTAACCCAGTCACGTATGAGGTCCACGATAATCCGTAAGTACGCGTGCACTTGCTTCTGTAGCTCCGCCTCTTCGAGAGTTTGATAGACAGGCGACCGTCACGCGTTACGCAATCGTGCTGTGTAATGGATATGTGTGCTTCGGCGGTAGGCAATATCAACATAGTACTCAATTCGTGTGTTTGTCATTATAATAATACGTATAATAATGTATTAAATTAATATCATATATATATACGGAATAAAAAATTACAACGGACTCAAATGGACTAATATATATACTATTTAAAAACCCTTTGAAGAGATAATAAGTGGAATATTCTCACAGTTTGGATTTCACACACCACTGCAATAGTAGTAGAGGCGTTGACGAGGGGTGTAGTGTTCGAAGTGTTTACGTCGAGCACAGGCTATTCACACTATAGTGTGGTGTGTGGTGAGTGGGAATGGCGGAGTGGAACAGTGACCGTATAGCTCTACATTATACACTAATAGTATCGTGATGTGATGAGGGTACTGGTGATGTGCGTGGATGGAGTGGCAATAAAGTGGCCGTACAGTGTGCGCACTCCACGTCTATAGTAGACGCACACTAGAAGTAATACGCTAGTGATGATGAGGAGTCTGGGAGCGTTGTGACTGCAGTAAGATAACACTGCGCATGTCCGCTGTATTCAGGCTTGACCACCAGCACTTGGCCACTAGGGTGTTGCTGTGGTGGCCGTAGTGGAGGCGGTGGGCATCTTCTGTAAAACGTTTTAATTTTTTAATTTCATATTAATCTTTGTTTATTTCTATAACGTATCCCAGCATTCAACTTACATCAAAACTTAAGTTGAACTTAAGTTATGATGTAAGTTGAACTTAAGTTTATCGACTTAAGTTGAACTTAAGTTGTGATGTAAGTTTTTTAAATTAAGTTAAATTTAAGCATTATTATTAATGTACTATAATCAACTTTAGTAGAACATAATATATAAAATATAAAATTATATAATTAAATATTATTTATTATAACTTATGTTTCATAACTTAAGTTCAACTTAAGTTCTCAACTTAAGTTATTGATGTAAGTTGAACGTAAGTTTAAATTAAAAATAAAATATTAATATAAATATTAGTATGTTATGATTAATTATTTATGTTTAATATAGTTATGATATAAAAATATACATTTAAACATATATTTATTCATATTATAAACTTAAGTTACATAACTTAAGTTGAACTTAAGTTATGAACTTAAGTTGTTGATGTAAGTTGAACGTAAGTTTATATATATATTATAACAATAATAATAATAATATTATAATAATAATAATAATAATAATATAATACATATTATATTATATACTTATGTTACATGACTTAAGTTCAACTTAAGTTATGAACTTAAGTTGTTGATGTAAGTTGAACGTAAGTTTATATATGGGTTTATATATAATAATAATAATAATATAATAATAATAATAATAATAATATTAATAATAATAATATAATACATATTATATTATATACTTATGTTACATGACTTAAGTTGTTGATGTAAGTTGAACGTACGTTTATATATGGGTTTATATATAATAATAATAATAATAATAATATAATACATATTATATTATATACTTATGTTACATGACTTAAGTTCAACTTAAGTTATGAACTTAAGTTGAACTTAAGTTGAACTTAAGTTATGAACATAAGTTGAACTTAAGTTGAACTTAAGTTACGAACTTAAGTTGAACTTAAGTTGTTGATGTAAGTTGAACGTAAGTTTATATATGGGTTTATATATAATAATAATAATAATAATATAATACATATTATATTATATACTTATGTTACATGACTTAAGTTGAACTTAAGTTATGAACTTAAGTTGAACTTAAGTTATGAACTTAAGTTGAACTTAAGTTGTTGATGTAAGTTGAACGTAAGTTTATATATGGGTTTATATATAATAATAATAATAATAATAATAATAATAATAATAATAATATAATACATATTATATTATAAACTTATGTTACACGACTTAAGTTCATAACTTAAGTTCAACTTAAGTTCATAACTTAAGTTCAACTTAAGTTCATAACTTAAGTTCAACTTAAGTTATTGATGTAAGTATTATTATTAAGTTTATATAATTATTTTATTATAGAAATAATAAAATATTATACCTTTTAATTATTTTGAAATATTGATTTAATTTTTATCTATGCAAATTAATTATAAATTATTATTTTAAATTAATATTTAAGTAAATAAACTGTTTTTAATAAATAAAATATTATTTTAAAACCCAAAATTATTTAAGTAATCCTATGTATTTTAATATATTATCATAATATAATTCAGGAGACTCGTGAACTACAATTTTAATCATAATTAAATTGATAATACAAATAGAAATCATGTGAAATAATTGCACAATATTTAATATATAGCAATTGCATATTGATTAAATATTGTATTCAATATTAAAATGATTATATTATTGAATTTAAGTTTTAAATCTAACTTAAATAAAATAATATAATATATTATAATATATAAGTTAATATTTTGTTATGGTAATACGTATACGCTAATATACTATTATTTATTTTACATATAAACTTACGTTCAACTTACATCAACAACTTAAGTTGAACTTAAGTTTAGAACTTAAGTTGAACTTAAGTTATGAACTTAAGTTGAACTTAAGTTATGAACTTAAGTTGAACTTAAGTTAATACGTATACGCTAATATACTATTATTTATTTTACATATAAACTTACGTTCAACTTACATCAACAACTTAAGTTGAACTTAAGTTGAACTTAAGTTATGAACTTAAGTTGAACTTAAGTTATGAACTTAAGTTGAACTTAAGTTATTAACTTAAGTTGAACTTAAGTTCAACTTAAGTTTATTTGTTACCATCGACTTAAGTTGAACTTAAGTTCAACTTAAGTTATTGATGTAAGTTGAATGCTGGGATGTTATCGTTAGCAAATATTTATACTTTATACTTTCGATTATATTTTCGGCTATGTATTTGCTTAAATAAATTATCAATCAATCAACTCTCAATAAGACTGTATTTATAGATTTCATTTTAAATTTATTGAAATAAATATTAACATAAATATATAAGTAGTAATTGTACATCAACTACGTGATAACTGTATGTCGTTATGTGTGACCTTAGTTATACGCGGATAGTAAAGCGAGTTATCATTAATAATCAGCACATGCGCTATTGTTAATCCTATAATAATATAGTGATATATGAAGAATTGTGGGCAGGTCTTTATAAAGGGCATATCTTGGATATTTCCAGTAGTTGTCTGAATGCATATATTAATAATAATATAGTTTAATATATTAATTTAATCTATAGATTAATGCATTATTAATAAATTGATAATAGATTAGCCTGAAGAGAAAATTCTATATGCAGTCTTCTGCCGGATAGAATACGCGCCTTTAATGGACGAGGCTCCTCCCCTAACTATATATGTTAACGCCCCCTAAATGAGTGATTCACATGTAAACGTATTGATCTATACTACCACCACGTGATCCTGTATTATTCAATTTGAGGATATATCGCTATTTATATCACGGGATAGAGATAGCATTTACGCACGTGACATACTAGTTTACTGAAGCGATTTGGTGTACTCTGTGTATGTATTTAATGTGTATATATGTAGGTATATTATAATAAATAAGTAGGTATATACTATTTAATATTTATATTACTAACGTATGTATTTAGTTATATGATTTAGGTGATTAATCACGTGGTATATTGAGATAGTCACGTGACTATATGTTATGTACATACACGTGTTAGTTAACTATACGAATGCGAGTGTGTTCTAGAGGTCATATCGCGCGTTATCAAGGTCATACGTGGTAGATATTCCCTAACATCTTGTAGAAACCATTCATTTCATATCATCTCTATAGAAGTATATAGATATACTTCTATTATCCGTCCATCATAAATGAATAATCAGGTATTACAAGATGTAATAAATACATCCACAGATTGATATCAGACCTATACAAGTTATTTGTCATTATTGATATATTATTTTCTTTTCTTTATAATTATCCTAATTGACTAGCATCAACGATTTTAATAAATAAATATTACATTATTATTTTTTTTTCATTTTTAACATATTTATTTCATTTGTAATATATATATATTTAAATGAAACAATAAGATACATAATTAATAATGTATTACTGGGATAGGTTAAGAAGTAGTCACTATATGTAAAGTCGTTACACACTACGTTTCCTGATATAACAATGTTCCTCTTTATCAAACTATCTCTTAGTTACTTTCTATTTGCGTTTATTTATTACATTTAATACTTTATATTCATTATGTTGTATACTATTCTATGTGTTAGTTCAATAAAGCATGCACCCGTTATCATATATTAAACTTTATACTTTCATCTTTATTTTATTATATATAAACACAATCTATTAATAGAAATACATAGCGTTATCAATAGATGATGTAACATGTCCTATAACCATGATAACTTACAACCTTACGCTACTTGACATTACCTAAGGAGTCACGTGACTAGCATGCGGCGCTATCATATATCAAGAGAAGGAGCATGTACCGAGCTAGTAACTATCGCCACCTCTGACATGTGTTATGGTCATGTGACCAGAGCGAAGGGGCGTGTCAACTATTCATATAATACAATGTATAAGGTAAACGACAGCGCGGGAACCAATAATATGTGGATAGATAGCATCAAATAATGGACCGGAAAGTCGCTATAGATAACACAACAAATGACTCACGATAGAATGTCGTGGAGATAATTGTGAAATAAGTGACTCACCCTACTGTTTAAATGATAAGGGATCATGATAAGGTAACGTATCACTACTATACTATGACATCATGCTGGCTGATACACGGTTAATATCAAACATGGGGCTATGATAATGACATACAACGATGAATGAATTCATATATATATATATATATATATATATATATAGTGATAGCGATAATGAGAGATAACATTGAATACCTATGTATACATGTGTCCTAGCGAGGACATGACAGTAAACAAGGCATCCGGTGAACTGTAAAGAGTGGGGACAGTGGAATAGTGTATCCGTTAGTGTTGTTGTTGTTGTTGTTGTTTGTACAATAATCACATTGTGTTGGACGAGGAATATGGGCAGAGGAAGATATAGATATACGTAGATTAAGATTAAATATACATACACACACACATACACACACATACATACATACATACACATACATACATACACACATACACACATACACACACATACATACACACACATACACATACATAAACACATACACACACATACATACACACATACACACACATATACACACACATACATACATACATACACACAGAATTATAATTATAGAATTATAATTATTAATGATGTGCATTAAAATAAATACTTAAACAACAACAACAACAACACACATACACATACACAAACATACACACATACACACATACATACATACACAAACATACACACGTGCACGATAAGTTCAATATAGATCACAAAGTGACAGTTGATTACTCTTTAAATCAACATCCTCCCTCGATATATTAAGTATACTTACATTATACACACACATATGTAAACATTCATATATATATATATATATATATACAGTCAAAGCTCGATAATTCAACATTGACGGGACGGAGTTTTCATGTTGAGTTAGCGAGTATGTTGAGTTATCGGATGTATAAATTAATTACTTAATTAATGTTTTGTTCACATAAATGCATTCAATATAGTACTCGTATGATTATATAATAATTGTAATTGTATGTTTACGTTTATATATTTATATCCATATATTATTAAATAAAACCATGTTGAATAATGCATGTTGAATTATATTTGTTGAGCAATGTAGTTTTATTACATATAAAAGATACGAATACAACAACATATGTTCGTGATATTTTGATTTTTCATAAATGTTGAGTTATCGGATGTATATTTACATGTAATGTATAGGCTAGGATTATAAAAAACGATGTTGAGTTATATGTATGTTGAGTTATATTTGTTGAGTAATAGGGTTTTTGTTAACATGTAAAAGATACGAATCCAACCAAATATTTGTTGGATGTTGAATTATCGGCAATGTTGAGTTATCGGCATGTTGAGTTACCGAGCTTCTACTGTATATATATATATATATATAAGATTTGACAATAAATATTATTATTAAAATATATAATATTAACATATATGGTTAAACGTAAACCTTTCGTTGATTTCTATATATATATATAATAATGCTATTTTAATACGGATATGTATTTACAAAATAGTCGGTTGCGTTATTTATTATCACCGGAGATATCAGAGAAAAGTTTAATGATAAGATGAACTGAAATCTAAAGTGTTATTACAGCAACATGTAAAAGATACGAATCCAACAATATATGTTTGTGATATTTTGATTTTTCATAAATGTTGAGTTATCGGATGTATATTTACATGTAATGTATAGGATAGGATTATAAAAACGATGTTGCGTTATATGTATGTTGAGTTATATTTGTTGAGTAATAGGGTTTTTGTTAACATGTATAAGATACGAATCCAACCTAATATTTTTTGGATGTTGAGTTATCGGCAATGTTGAGTTATCGGCATGTTGAGTTACCGAGCTTCTACTGTATATATATATATATATAAGATTTGACAATAAATATTATTATTAAAATATATAATATTAACATATATGGTTAAACGTAAACCTTTCGTTGATTTCTATATATATATATAATAATGCTATTTTAATACGGATATGTATTTACAAAATAGTCGGTTGCGTTATTTATTATCACCGGAGATATCAGAGAAAAGTTTAATGATAAGATGAACTGAAATCTAAAGTGTTATTACAGCAACATGTAAAAGATACGAATCCAACAATATATGTTTGTGATATTTTGATTTTTCATAAATGTTGAGTTATCGGATGTATATTTACATGTAATGTATAGGATAGGATTATAAAAACGATGTTGCGTTATATGTATGTTGAGTTATATTTGTTGAGTAATAGGGTTTTTGTTAACATGTATAAGATACGAATCCAACCTAATATTTTTTGGATGTTGAGTTATCGGCAATGTTGAGTTATCGGCACGTTGAGTTACCGAGCTTCTACTGTATATATATATATGTACTATAGTATTAACATGACATTTGTGATTTTATATAATTATGTATACAAAATAATTAGTATTTCATCCCATCCAGGAACTTAGATGAAGTTTTCACTTATAATCAAATGGCTCTAATGTCCCTTCGAAGCCGGTCCCATGTTAAGGTATCCCTGGTTTAAACGATATCCCATCACAATTACATACCCATACTAAATGTTATGTTAAGACACGCCCCCTATTACTCCGTATTGATCACGTGACATACTTCAGTGTTTCTCATGTATTAGCTAACTGCGATATACACATACACATAACGTATATATATATATATATATATATATATATATATATATATATATATATATATATATTAATTACTTATAGTGATCACTTGTTCGATGTGATGGCTAATATTATTTAAAAAAATTTTAAATATCTTTAAAAAATAAAATTGTTATATAATATAGTATGCATATGGCATTATTAAGGTCAAATACCTCGAAAGTCTTCAGACTATTTTATTTGTCCATTTATTGTTTTTCTTTTATAATGATTACAATAATAAAATGTATCTTATCTTATATATATATATATATATATATATATAAATCTTAATTCAAAGTATCGATAACGCTCGACGAGCTCGTACATATCGCTATTTACATGTCGCCATTAGCCGCGGCAACATTCGCGAGATGTTACGTAATGGCTTATTGTCACGTGTGAAATGCGTACGTGATGTGTATTCGTCACTCTTGCGTTCTAGTGGGCGTGGTCTCACGTGATAGGAGGCGTGTGTTAATAGCGGTCACGTGAATTACGTAATAATGTAGTACCTTAAGGTTTCTTATTTAGTCGTTAGGGTGTTCGATATAAAGAGGGTGTTAGATAAATCTAGAGAGACTGCGAGTGTTGATTGGCAGATTATTTAATTAAATCACGTAGGAATAATTACATAATTGTAATACTGAATTTTAATTAACTGCCTAATGTATGAATGATGTATACACATATTTAGATTCATATATATACGTATGTAAATTTAAATGTAAGTATTATATTATATATAATCTATTCACACACGTATTACCAATAGTTAATCACCATTAACATAGTTATATATATAGAAGAAAGGAGACATTTCTAAGAACAATTTCTAAAAACTGTAGAGCATATAATTCATTTATTAGTGTAGCATCGGACCACCGCATTGTAACAGCTAATATACAACTATCACTACGAGCTAATAAAAATAAATCTAGTAGAATAAAGCCGTATGACTGGAGTAACCTAAAAAAACAATGCCGATATAAGAAATAAGTTCATAATCGAAGTTAAAAACCGTTTCGAGGCTCTGCAAAATGATGAAGAAACAATATAAGCCAACACAGCATACACATACTTTGAAACTGCCTGTAAAGAATCATCTGCTAAATAGATACCATTAAAGTTAAAACAGAAGAAAAGGACCCCATGGGAAAATCATGAAATCTGTCAAAAACGCAAGGATTTACATATAGCAGCAAAACTTAAAGATTCTCAAATCTCTTTTGAAAATCAAATAAAATTTTATAAAACAAAAAAAGAATTGACTTCTTCATATGATGCAGAACAGAGTAAATATGTTAACAACAAAAATCAAAGATATCGAAATAGCGGCAGCAAACAAACAATCTTCTATTGCATGGAAAATCGTAAATGAAATTAGTGGTAGAAAGAACTCGAACAGCGCAAAACTAAAAGCATCTAGCTTTGGAGAGAGAATAAAAATATGGCATAACCATTTCCAAGAACTGCTCGGAAGTCCACTTAATAAAACTGATGATGATGATGAAGAAATACTACAAATACATAATAAGTTGAATATAAAAATAGGTCTGTTCACTATACAAGAACTTAACAATGCAACTAAAAGCATAAATAATGGTAAAGCTTGCGGTTTAGATGAAATTCCAGCTGAAGTTTGGAAACTGACAGAATTTCAAAATATTTTGCTAAATTTCTGTAACAGCGTATATTCTCAAAATCAAATAAAAAGATGGACTGAAAGCTGTCTTTTACCGTTCCCGAAGAAAGGAGACATTTCTCATGCCAACAATTATAGAGGTATAACCCTAACGTCCATTGCAGCAAAAATTTATAATGTGATGCTCCTAAATCGCATAAGACCGGAAATCGATCCTATCCTACGGAAAAATCAGAACGGTTTTCGCCAGAATAGATCAACTACAGGACAAATATTGACAATCTGACGTATAATTGAAGGAGTAAGATCAAAGAATCTACCGGCCACACTATTGTTTGTAGACTTCGCCAAAGCATTTGATTCGATACATCGCGGTAAAATGAAAAATATTCTCTCTGCGTATGGAATACCCACAGAAACAGTAGAAGCAATCATGATACTCTATCGAGAAACAAGATCAATGGTTAGATCACCAGATAGATATACACCTACTTCGAGATCACTACTGGGGTATTACAAGGAGACACGCTTGCACCTTTCATTTTTATAATATGTTTAGACTATTTCTTGAGAAAATCACTAGATGATAATAAACATCTAGGTCTCACCATAAAAAAACGAATGAGTAGCCGACATCCTGCAATATACATAACTGATACTGATTATGCTGATGATTTAGCCATTACATCAGATAACGTTGAAGATGCGAATATAATGCTACATAAAATCGAAGAAGCCGCAGCCGAAATAGGATTAGGTGTAAATGCAGATAAAACGGAATATATCTCTCTGAACCAGAAAAATAACAGTTGTATAAAAAGTCTAAAGTGTAATATCATCAAACACGTAAATGATTTCAAGTATCTTGGAAGCTATGTCGCATCTACTGATCATGACTTCAATGTAAGGATTGGACAGGCTTGGGCCGCACTAAACAATATGACATCAATATGGAAATCTAATCTCTCTGTAAAGCTGAAGAAAAATTTCTTTAGGGCCACAGTCGAATCGATCCTTGTATATGGCTCCATCACATGGACATTAACATCTTCTCTAGAGAAAAAGATTGATGGAGCATATACAAGAATGCTACGCGCTGCCTTAAATAAAAGATGGCAAGATCATACGTCTAATAATGAATTATATGGAAATATCCCAAAGATCACGATTACAATTAAAGAACATAGGATGCGTCTCAGGACATTGTTGGCGAAGCAGAGAAGAAATGATCAGCGAAGTGCTTCTATGGGAACCTTTACATAGGCAACGAAAACCTGGACGGCCGAATAAGACATATACTGCACAACTTAGAGATGACAGCGGATGCACTACAGATTAAATGAAGACGGTGATGGGAAACATAGATGAATGGAAAAAACGTGTCATGCTATGCCGAGCAAGCTCAACCTGGTAATTAAGGTAAGGTAATATATATACATAGAGTATGGGGTATATGGCTCAGTAACAAGCAAAAGCTAGTACGTCATGGCTATACAGAGGTCCCGGGTTCGACTCCATGCAGTTCTTGTTTTCTCTTGTGTTATAACAATGTTTGCAACAGTACACTATAACGTTGTGTATTAATACTGACATGAGTGATGTTAGCTGAAGTTACGAAGCCATGGAAGTGATGTATACTGCCGACTGGTGTGCGCTTATGAAATTTCAATAATATCCATAATGGAAACATTATGTTTCACCATTCTTAATGATAGTCATTCGAGAGTAATTTATTTTCATAATTAATGATTTATACCCTTTTTATACGTTTTTTAAAATAGGTAGCGATTTTGTAATTTTACACAAAAACAAAAAAACTAAATTAGATACTTAATATAATCACGATATCTATTAAATACATGCTGTGCCAACTGAAGTTCATGAATAATACAATTATCATCACCCCTATTGTGCGTTCCCGGTATAGTGCACGGTACAGCTTTCATTATATGTATATATGTGTATATAAGTCATACATATACTATATAGATAATTATCTATCACTCAATAAGTAAACAATAACTTATTATATAACATAATACTATTTATTAATACTTCAATATTAAGGTCAATTCAGATTTCACTTATTTATGATTAGAGCTTATATCAATAATTTAGATAATAACTTTTTATTTTTATATTTTATATATTTACTAAAGAAATAGATTAAAATATAATATATGATAATATATTATGTGTAATAATATACGTATATGTAGGCAGAGATCAATAACGAGTATTAATAAGATGCATTTGAAAATGACTAGTTATAGCTAATTAATATTAGGCACTATATAACATATCGTTGTTGTAATTTATAATCAATAAATCATTTAAATTATTTAACAATTTTAAAAATAATAAACAACATATATCGGAATGATATTTAATATTAATAAATCAAATTGTTAAAATAATGTGTTAAATAGTGTGTAGTAGAAGATCCCTTAAGCTATTTATTAGAACTCATCTCATAAAACTAGATCATTAATGTTAAATATTATTCATTAGTGAACCATTAATTAGTTTTGTACGAATTTTATAAGGGTATTATTTTTTATATGTAATACATTTGTATTATATATATTTAAATACGTATTTAAAATAATAGTTAGATTAATACTCGTAATACATTTACAATCTAATACCCATATATAATAAGTAATATATCTTATCTCTACATGAACAGGCTAGCCGATACAAAGCAGATCTTAAAATCACGTACTGGGAGGTCTGCTGTACCATTGTAGCAGAGCCTGTCCATTAAGAGGTATATCATTATAGTTATATTATTTCTTAGTGCCTTCCCAATTATTTGTATTTCATAAACATAGAAATTAGCCGATTTTAATATACATATTGTTGTACAGTATAAAGTCCTTAGAAGAGATAGAAGAGTTATATATATATTATATAATGCATTATACGAGAAGTTATGTTAAACGAGGAAGCAATAAATAAAGGTAAACATGTTTATGACAGTTCTCTTCGAGGTATTAAAAAGGAGATAATTGGAAGCAAGCCTTAATCGTATATAATTTCCATATTCTAATAAGTCTGACTTACAGTTTGAAGAATAATTGATAAGAAAGAAAGATAACAGCTGAATAACACATAAATATAGTAGTGGACGTTAGGGAATTATGTAAGATATCAGAAATAGGGCGAATATAAATAGAGAATAGGGCCTAGTACCTACACTTGGGAAATACCAGCCTATAGGGAGATAACGGAGAACGGGTGTTTTCTGTCTTAATATAGGAGTGGCGATTTACGGCATTGTAATGTAGTATATAACTTGTGTTAATGTGACTCTATTTAATATGGAATTATAATTATAATAGTTACTATTTAAATAAAGAATGTATTAAACTACAAGTATTATATAATAGGTCTATATGACAAATGTAATATAATTGTGACATTACTGCATTAATCATTATTACACATATAAAGTTACTAAATATTACAGAAACTTATAATTATAAACATACAATATATATTAGTATACTAATAGGTACCTAGATAATACCTAAATAAATATATGTATTTCTATATATTAACAACATATATAACCATATTATAAGCTAAGTTATTAGGTAACAATTATTATGTTACAAAATAGTAAGTAATTGACGAAACTATGATGTAATGATTTAAACATTATATTTATCCCTCAAACTATATAACTTTATTAGCGTTTCTCTTATAATATTAATATATGTAATAATAAATAATATATTCATTTATTACTGTAATAATACACATTTAAATATTTAATTGATTCTAAACAAATTAACTCATAGAAATAATAAACATAATGTTGATAATAATTAATTGTATATAATGAATATTAATATAATGTATGTTACACATATATACATAATAATACAAAACAAATGATAGTTGTATAATCAGGGACTGAATATTGCTCTGCTATACTCGATGCATCGGGGAGTGTAGATTGCTCAATTCCTCTTTGTGCATCTGGTGGTGAATCAGTAATTATAAGAAAAAGGTATACAAATAATATGGTATATATATAAAATCTAAATAATATATTAATACTAAAGTTATATTCTCATATAGAATATCACCTAGTGCACACTAGTATAATGTTTAAATATTATGAATATATATATATATATATATATATATCATAAGGTCAATACATCAGACGTGCATTAAAAAGGATCAAATATTGTCCAGAACAATACAATTAAAATAATATGTATAAGTAATTATATATGGTTGAGTATACAAAATCATCGTTAAAAAGAAATGATGTAAAGTTATATAAAAACCACAGAAACGAGTTGAATTCTGAATATCACAATATAAAAAGAATAGAATATCTAAATAAACACAAATTAAAAAATAAAAACAAACAAACGAGCTGAAGATATAATAAATAATACCTGTAAAAAATAATAAAAGTAGATGATCATTTGTTTAATTAATTTTCATATTTGATAAAAGATGTTTTTAATATTTTGTTTAAGTTTTTTATACATGGACAGTGCCCGAATACGGATACTCTCGGTATCTCAGAAACCATAAATCCTACAAACAAATATATAATTAATAACATATTTATAATTATATAAACAAGTATTTTTTAATTATTCAAAATTTGCTGATATATCCAATAAACTGATTTTTTGATTACGTTTTTAAATTTATGAAAAAAAAAGTTCAACTTAAAACCTTCTCAAGAACATACAAATGTATCGATATGAAATATAACACAATATTATTAAAAAATAAAGTATTTTAAAATTTATATATATAATTGCAATATTTGTTATCAAATATTTATTATGTTATAAGCATATATCTAGAGGTCATATAAGTCGGACACTCTAGATGTCTTAATACGGACACCCTATAACCAATCATGCCGCAGCGTATGAACTATTCTGATTTTAATAAAAATCACGTACGTTATAATATCAATACCACCAGTAAAGCTAAATCTAAAAATGTTATTATTTAGATATTTAAATTTTATTATTAATTTTAAAAAATAATAAAAATAAATAAATTATTAACTATTTAAATTAGAATAAATAAATCATAAAATTAATTATAAATAATGTTATTATAATTTTGTCTGATTAATTCTTCAATAATATTTAGTTTATCTAGTGTATATAGGGGGTCCGTATTATAACACAGGGTGTATTCGGATATGGGTAGCGAATACGGACACCCCCGTTATCTAGGAATATAAAATATTAAATACAATTTTAAAATCAAAATATTATCTATAATCAATTAATATTAATAAATTGTAATGTTGGAATAAAAATAATGAGTCATAAAATGTTAAGACCATTCATTTATCCGTATTAGGTTCATTTCCCCTACTAGTGGTATTTTTTTCGATATCATACGATGAATAATATCATTTTTTAATTGAATTTTGATATCCATATTTGTATTATTAATTGTTTCAAATACTATTTACAAAATTGAACTCAGCTATGTTTAATTTTACACTTTTACCAATTAGAATATAACAATAACTATATTTAAGGTACCGAACATATCCCATACAGCATACCATGTATCTTAATTACCATACATCATACCTCAATTAGGGTAAACTATAGTACACTATAGCACTATAGTGCTGTAAATGAACTCACTTTTTGAAGTATCGATACTTGTTCGAAAATTATTTTTGAAGTATCGATACTGTTCGAACAACATTTTTGGAAGTATAGATAATTGTATATAAATTACGTTAAGCATTTTGATAGGGCCGTGTAAATGATGCCTAACAAAGACTTATACTATATAAACGAATCTAGACTATTATGTAATGAGCTCAAACAAATTGAGATTCTTAATTAATGATTTAAATTTTGCCCATTTTACATTATCTCGAGAGTCTCGAGATAATGAAAATTTATAATAAATATTATATTAAACCCGAAAAATTGACTTTTTTTTCCATTAAGATGATTTTTTGTCATGTAAAATCTTCAGCACGCTTTTTTCAAATAGTTTTTTTACATTTTTTAAAAATATTTTTAAAATTATTTTGAAATATTTAAAAAAAAATTTAAATAATTTTTAAATATTTTTTAAATATTTGTAAATATTTTTTTGATATATTTTTTAACATTTTCTTGAAAAATTTTAAACATTATTTTTAAATTTTTTTAAAAAAATTGTTTGAATTCTAAATTCTAATTCTAAATTAAAATATTCTGTATTAGTATCACTGGAAATCTTATTGAATTCTATAATAGAAGTCATATTGTATTTTTGTTAATTTTTATTAAAACAAAATTTATTATCTAAAATGTTTAGTTATAAGTTTATATATATATATACTTGATGTATATATATATATACACAAATTTTAGTTATATACATTTTAAATATTATTTTAATTGTACACAAATACCCAAAATTAATCTACTAAAACCCGGAACGATCTTGGACCATTTTATAAAACCCGATCTGATTAAATATTCATCTTATACGATATATCCGTATTTATATTGATTAAATGTGTATATTTTGACATTTTAAATATATACGTACCACTGTAAAATATATGTTAAAGTAGTCGCGTTGAATCCTTGTATAAAAGTATAAAAGGTATACAGTATACAATTTAAATCTTTGTCAATATTTGACATGTAGGAATAATTATAATATAACCTAATATTTTGTTAACGGAATCAAAGATAATAATACGTTTTTTTTACTAAAAATAATTTAAATATATTCTACGATTTATTTATACAATCATTTATAATTTATTGTTAAATATCAATTAAGTTTACATATTAAAATTAATTATATTATCAAACATATGATTGCAAGTTCGATAATTGCATAAAAAGTTCGAAGTACTAAAGTTCGATACTTGAATTCAAAGTTCGAAGTTCAAAAGTTCGAAATTTGTAAAGTTCGAAATTTGTAAAGTTCGTAACCGAAATCTTTTTCAAAGTTCGAAGTATCAAAAGTACGATACTGTTCGAGTTCATTTACAGCACTATATAATATATAAATGTGTACCTCAATAAACGAAAAGTTATACCCGAATTAAAAATAATATGATGTACCCTAATAGTCTCATATAGTGTATCCTTACATTGTCAAATAGTGTACCCTAAGTTATATAAATATGGTGTACCCTAATTTATAAAATAATACATTTCATTGATACTCTTATCTATAGGGTAATTCTAATATATATATATATATCTATTATATAAAAGAAAGTCTATTTAATTATATATATATATATATATGTGTGTGTGTATCTGGTGAGGTAACTCGAGAACCGGGGTACGTCGCGAAAATATTTTATACCCGATCTTAATAAATTTGCAACAGTATGGTCTTGGTCCGGAAAATTTTTTGAATTTTATACCGCGTACCCCAGAAAAACCTGAAAAATTGACTTTTTGCCATTAAAATGATTTTTTGTCGTCCAAAATCTTCGGCGTCGCATTTTTGAAATATTTTTTTTACATTTTTTCGAACTATTTTTTTGAATTTTTTTTGATTTTTTTTTGAAATTTTTGGAAATTTTGGAAATTTTTTGAAATATTTTTGAAATATTTTTGACATTTATTGAAATATTTTTGAAGTTTTTTTTAAATATTTTTAAACATTTTTTTGAAATTTTTTTAAAATATATTTTGTAATATTATTTATATTTTTTGTATTTTAAAAAATATTATTTGAAATAATTTTTTATATTTTTCAACTATTCGTTGAAATATTATTATTTTAAGATATAATTAAAATATTATAATTATATAATAAATATATAAATATTATAAGATATAATAATATACTTTTTAAAATATTTGTAGAACATTTATAAAAAATATATTTTGTAATATTTGGAAATATTTGTTGTATACTAGGAATACAGAATCAGGAATAGCTATAATTAATAAATAATAGATAGGCAAACAATCAAAAATCGATCAACGCAGGGTGCGGTTTGGGTTTTCGATATTTATTAAGTACTATTTTGTAATATTGGAAATATGTGTTGTATTTTTTTAAATATTATTTGAAATATTTTTGAAATATTTTTCCACTAATTTTTGAGATATTAATATTTGTATAAATTTGTTTGAATTTTAGCAACAATTTATGTTATTGTATATGAAAAGCAGAATCATGAATAGCCATAAATAATAAATAATAGATAGGTAAGCTATCAAACAACGAGTAAAGCAAAGTTGGGTACGGCAAGAAATTCCAAATCAGGAATAGTTATAATTAATAAATGATAGATAGGCAAATAATAAAAAACCGAGCAACGCCGATTTGGAACTGTTTGGGTTTAGGTTTTCAACATATTTTGGAATATTTGAAATATCTGTTGTATTTTTTGAAATATTTTTTATCTAATTTTTTAAATATTAAAAAAAATATGTTTCTACATATGTTTAATTTTATTTAATTGTATATACTAGAAATGTAGGATCAGGAATAGCTCTAATTAATAAATAATAAATAGGCAAACAATCAAAAACCGATAAATGTCGAGTCGAGTACTGTTTGGATTTGGGTTTAGGTTTGAGTTTTCGACATTTTTTTAAAACATATTTTGTAATATTTTAAATATTTTTTGTATTTGTTAGCAATTATATATTTTAGAATAATCAGGAATAGCTATAATTAATAAAAATAAATAGTCGAACAATCAAAAACCTAGCAACGCCGGGTAGGGTATGACTGCTAATATGTTGAAATATTTTTTATATTTAAAAAATATTTTTAGACACTTTTTAAAAATATATTTTATAATATTTTAAAGTATTTTTGTATTTTTGTATTTTTACAAAATATTTTACGAATAAGTCTTAAAAAGAACAACGCTAGATCTACATCGGATACAGTTAGATTTATTAAATATTAGTTAGAAGACAACAATTAAAGAATAGCTATGCATAATTAGGAATAACTATAATTAATAATTGATAGGCAAATAATAAAAAAACGAGCAACGTCGGGTTGGGTTCGGCAAACAATTCTAAATCAGGAATAGTTATAATTAATAAAGTATAGATAGGCATATAATTAAAAACCGATCAACGCCGTTTTGGGACGGTTTGGGTTTGGGTTTTCAACATATTTTGTAATATTTGAAATATTTGTTGTATTTTTTAAAATATTTTTTGAAATATTTGTTCACTAATTTTTTAAATATTATAAACAATATTTTTCTATATTTGTTTGTATTTTAAATAAACTTTATTTAATTGTATATACTAGAAATATAGAATCAGAAATTGCCCTAATTAATAAATAATAAATAATAGATAGGCAAACAAACAAAAACCAAGAAATGCCGGGTCGGGTATGGTTTGTTTTTAAAACATATTTTGTAATATTTTATATATTTTTTTGCAATTTTTAGCAATTATATATTTTAGAATAATCAGGAATAGCTATAATTAATAAAAAAAATTAATAGGCATTAAAAATCAGATATGGCTACTAATATGTTGAAATATTTTTTATATTTCTTAAAATATTTTTAGACACTTTTTAAAAATATATTTTGTAATATTTTAAATTATTATTTGTAATCTTACCAAATATTTTACAAATAATCTTAAAAACGAACAACGCTGAGTCTACATCGGATACAGTTAGAATTAGTAAATATTAGTTAGAAGAAAACAATTAAATATTAGCTAAGTATAATCAGGAATAGCTACAATTAATAGGCAAATAATCAAAAACCTAGCAACGCAGGGTAGTGTACGGTTTGTGTTTGGGTTTAGGTTTGGGTTTTAGACATTTTTTTAAAACATATTTTTTAATATTTGAAATATTTGCTGTATTTTTTAACATATTATTTGAAAATGTTTTCTACTTTGTTTTGTATGTCAGCTAACATTTATTTTATTATATATATCAATTAAGAATCAGGAATAGCTATAATTAATATATAATATATAGGAAAATAATCAAAACCGAGCAACGCCGGGTCGGGTACGGCTAGTATATATATATATATATATATATATATATATATATATATATAAATCAATAACCATTAACATGTACTTTCTAGTAATCATATAATATATACTTAAAAATAAGAATACATACATACATAATTAATAATTGTAAATTATTTTTTAATATTTTAATTAGTAATTATTTAAATCATATATGATTTTTAATTATTTAATGTAACATCATGTAATAATCTATAATAATATTATGATTTATTATAATGTTAATAATAGTGATTATATAATAATTATAATTAATATATAAATTAACCTGCTATGTGTTCTTTACATTCTTCTTTAAGATATTCTCGAATACTTGCATACTTATTATTACTATTGTTACATACTGTACTGTTACTTTTAGCATTTAGATACCATATATATTTACATGTACATAACTTATGTGGATATACACTAATAATATATGTTAGTTTAGTAAGCTTACTGAATGTATTGTATTCTATAGTGATATTATTTAGAGATAACACTATCGCATTTAAATCATATGCACCTTCAAATGTATTAATAGACATATATTCTATTGAATTACCTTCAATAGCTAAGCGTTGTAAATTATAAGGTAACCATTTAGTTGGTAAGAGTGTTAATTCATTATGTGCAATATAGAAATATTGAAGTTTATTAAGATTTACAATAAATGTATTATCTATATTACTTAACTTATTACTATTCAAATTAAGATATAATAAATGTATCAATGGATCAAATGTCCCATTGTTAATGTATTTAATTGTATTACCATATAAATTTAACCATTTAAGTTCAGTATGTGTTGTTGTATTATTTGATTCACTTGTCCAAAATGATTTTGGATGAATTGTTACTATTTGACTATTAACTAAATATAAATTAACAATTTTAATATTCAATAGAACAAATGCTTTAACTCTAATAATTCTGGATCCACTAATATAAACCTGTAAATTAATGTATGTATTATTGTATTATATATTTAGCTATAGATACATATATGTTTAATAGTATATAAGGGATGGGCAATTAGGTTTAATTCAATGATAGCATATATATATATGGTATATATAGTATAAATACACCATCTAAATTATTTCTGTAATTAATAAAGATTATACGTTTATTTGAATATATATTACTCCACATATAATTACCATCATTCTAATAAAATTGTATTACTATTTGAAGTTATTAGTGTATGTTAGTAACGTTTATTAAGTTATTTATGATTAAAATAAAATAAATAATAAATTAAAATTAAATTAGTGTAATGTTAATTAAAACGAAATGATCTATTTAAGGAAGATTAAACACATGTTCATACGAACCCAACTCCTTAAATATATGTATTATTATATTTAACTAATAATACTTATTGTAATTTAATGTATACGATCAGAATTTGCTTAATAATAAAATTGTTTTATTACATTAAATTACACGGGTTGAAAATTATTTTTCAAATAGTTCTATTGTAAAATATGGAGTACCACAAGGATCGGTTTTAGGTCCAATTTTATTTGTATTATATATTAATGATCTTCCTGGTGTATGCTCTTCAAAAATTATTTGCCGATGATGTACAAATATATTTTTATTACGCATCTGAGAGTGAAAGAATTCTTTTACAAAATAATTTAAATATATTTTAACTATGGGCAAATAAATGCCAATTAAATATGTAATTAAAAAAATGTGCAATTATGACTTTAGGGAAGGTTTCTCCATCAAAATATTTTATAAATAATATTCAATTAGAAAACTTTACTTTTTATAAATATTTAGGAATAATATTTGAAAATAACCTTTTATTTAATAAAAATATTGATTATATTTGTAAAAAAGCTTATTTTTAATTCAATTTTTAGATGCGTTACAAAATCCCCTAGAGCAATATTAAATGCATATAACACATATGTTATATATATATATATTTATATATATATATATATATATATATATTGTAGACCAATTTTAGAATATGCATCCATAATTTGGTCACATTTTTCAAAGGTTAGTCAATATTGTAGTCTCATAGACCAAATTGAAAGAGTGCAAAGATTATTTACTAGAATATTAATTACAAGATACGTAGTATATACAAATTCATCACATATTAATTATAAATCATATACAGAGAGATTGGGATATTTTAAAATACAATCACTTGAACTTAGAAGATTAAAAATTGATCTAAACACAATTTTTAAAATTTCAAATAATTATACAGATATCCTTACAATTTCGAATAATTGTAGAACTAGAGGTAATTGTAAACAATTAAATGTAATACATAATTATGATAATACAATTAAAAATATAATTAATAATAGATAAGTAATATATGTAATTCATTAACTAATGATATAATACAATCTGTATATGTCTCATCTTTTAAAAATAAAATAAACAAAATCTGTTTTGACAAACAACTTTTTTTTAACAGAAATTTATAATTTTATATTGATTTATGTTTCATTTTATATCTTAATTATTGCATTATCTCTTCGAGGTTTTTTTAAAAAAAATTGTTTTTGTTATAGAAAATTTGGGTTTTTATATCTATATCTCAAAAAACTATAATATAAAATTAATAATTCATTATTATTACAGATAAAGTGGGAAGTATTATTTCATTTGTTTGTTCTGTATTATATTTTGTTAAAAATGTGTTTTTGTTATAGAAAATGTGGGTTTTTTATATCTATATCATAAAATTAATAATTAATTATTATTACAGATAAAGTGGGAAGTATTATTTTATTTTTGTTTGTTCTGTATTATATTTTTGTTTTATATATATATATATATATATATATATTGCAGACCAATTTTAGAATATGCATTCATAATTTGGTCACATTTTGCAAAGGTTTATTATTTTCTAATTAACTGATTTATATATATATATATATATATATATATATTATATATATATATATATATATATATATATATATATATATATATATATATATATATATATATATATATATATATATATATATATATATGTGTGTATATATGTTTCAAATGTATTATATTACTAAAATAAAATATTAATAATTTACTATTATTTCAGATTATAGTGATACGTATTATATTGTTTGTTTTGTAATATTATTGGGTTGTTTTGTTATTAACGTGTTCTATATGTTTTAAATTTATTATACAATTAAAATATAGAATGAATAATGTACTACCTACTATTATTACATATTTTGGTAATTATTACATTATTTGTTGCTTATTGTTGAATATGAATAAAACTCAACTTCTAAATATATCTAGAACATCATCAGTTTCCTTCTGTCATCATTGATTCTATCACAATTGTTCCTTGAAATAATGTTAAAAACCTTGGTTTTATTTTTGATGATAACCTAAATTTCTCATATAAGATAGATAATGTGTGTAAATGAACTAATTATCAATTATATAAAATACGATCAATAAGGAAATGCTTATCTTTTAGAATTTCCAAAATGTTAATAGAATAATTAGTTATGTCACGTATACATTATTGTTATTTTCTATATTATGGCCTTCCTGCTACTTCTACTAAATCCTTAGATAGAATCATTAGATCATCAATAACAGTTTTACATTGTGTAAAATGATATGACCATGAATCAGTCAATTATCACTTAGTTAATTCTAAATAGTTAAATATTAATCAGAGATCTACCTTCAGCTATTTAAAACTAATTGTTAAGGTACTGAAGAATCGTTTTCCGAGTTATTTGATTCACATACTACAATTCAAAGTTTACAAGAGGAATCTAAGAAACGCGTCTACTCGATTATTACAAAAGAAGAATTATAAGCTAAAGATATATGGAAAACGCTCTTTCAGTGTAGCTGCAGCCGACCTATGGAATGCGTTACCTGTAGAACTAAGAACTAATGTCAATTATTCTTATTTTAAATCAAATTTATTGATATTAATTCGTAAAATTTAATTTTATTATTTTCTAATTAACTGATTTATATATGTGTGTGTATTTTGTTATTTTTGTTTAAACAATAGAGAACGTCCAACGTTATGTTTGTGTATAAATAAACATGCATTCATTCATTCATTTGTTTGTTTCATTCTAGTGTTAGTTTAATTGATTTTTAACATGTTCTGTTTATAATATATTTAAAATTTATCATTTAAATATTAAACTATATAACTAATAATGTATTAATAATACAGGGTACAAAGATAAGAAGAATTCTATAAAGTTAAGATAAGAAGAATTCTATAAAGTTAAAGTATAAATTGATCATTTTTATGCCACTTACAAAATAATGTATTTTATTTCTATTTTCGATTATTTTTACGCTATCTTTTATTTCTATTTTTATCATTTTTCGTTTATTTTTACTATATGATTTATTTCTACTTTCGATAGTTTTTCGTTTATTTTTACGGTAACTGTAAAACCTTTTAATTTTTTAATTTTTTTAATTTCGTATTATTCTTTGTTTATTTCTATAACGTATGTTATAGTTAGCAAATATTTATACTTTATACTTTTGATTATATTTTCGGCTATGTAATTGCTTAAATAAATTATAAATCAATCAATAATTATATTATATTATTTTATTATGATACTATAATATAATAATACTATAATATAATATAATATAATATAACATATACATATATATATATATATATATATATATATATATATATATATATATAACATATACATATATATATAACATATATATATAATATATATTATATATATTATATATTATATATATTATATATATATAATATATATATATATATATATATTATAATATCAAATATATAATATAAAATAACAAATTATAATTACATCATTTTGAAATTAAGAATATTTATAAAATTTAACAGACAAATATATTTGTCTATAGAAAGACGAATTTTTCATTGTTAAAAATGTCTGCGTACATTTACGCTTACAATTAAGTAAAGTAGGATATGGAATAAATGATGACTACTAGTCATTGACTAGGTAAATTGACTAAAGTTTCGCGTCCATTTTGCGGTAATCATAATTCAATAAAACGTAGCTTAAAAGTGGGTAAATAAGTAAATGTAGATAACAAATGGAGTTAATATAGAATTAATTTTAGTAAACTTACTTGATAATGTGAATACTAAAATGGAGTAAAAAATACTCAATAATGTTATTAGGGGAAGTCTCCGATTACCTACCCCTGCATGATTAGTTGTAATAACTTATTCAATATTAAATATATTTATTTGAAATTTTGTAATTATGGTAATATTATAGCAATGAATAATGTGGCTATTTTAAATTTTTAATATAATTATATTTACAAGAATAAACAGGTGTCGGTAATCGGATACATGTACCTAATACCGACCCCCTTCTCATATTACCGACCCCTAAAATAATAGTGGTATAAATAATTGTAGTATTATAATATCTAATATAAATAGTAGATATACATAAATATAATTAATTATGACATGCACGACATTTATTTTTTAGTGAATTTATGTTTTAATAGTAATATTAAATTTAAATTTTAACTTTATAGTATACCTAATTATATTAAAATAGTGTATTATTATTATTTAATATTAAGTTATTAATCAGTATGTATATAATTAACTGGACTCATGAATCCCAAATCTATATCAACGATACATACAACTTACGATATATTTTAAAGTAAAATACGGATATATTTTTATTAGATATTATAATTCACATGGGGTCGGTATTAGGGTAATTTAGGAGGTCGGTAATAGGAAAATCATATGGGTTGCTATAATTAAGATATATTGGTTAGTAGCTATTCAAATTTAATTATTTGTATAATAGTTATAAACATGCACACAATTAAGTTTTATTTTAATTAATAAAGTATTTACAATAATTTACAAAAAAGTTATTATTCAAATATTTAAAAAGTAAAAACAGAATATTAATTGTTATCAAATAACAATTGTAGGATTGAATATTTAAAAAACAAAATACTTATTCATATGTATTATTAAATTACTAATAGTTAATGTATATATATATACAATTTTGATATATATTATAGTTACTGAGATATGAGAGGGTGTCGGTATTAGGAGAGGGTCGGTAATCGGAGACTTTCCCCTATAAATGGAGTAAGGATATATGTTTATATATATATATACATAAATATATATAAAATTAAATCTTTGATATTTAAACAAATTTAAATTGGAAATTTCTATATATAACATAAATTGTTAAACTGTGATTTTGTTTATTACATTTAGAATATTAACTTAATTATAAAATAATAATAATAATTGATAATCAATTTACATTAGTAATAACTATTAATATAATACAAGTGCTTACTAAATGTGTAGTGTAAATTTAGTTATGACTTGCGTTTCTATAGAACGTACCTATAGGTTTAACACTTGCAATGGAGTATACAATAGCATATATATATAATATATAATATATAGAATAGTTTTAACAATATTAGCTGTGTAGTTAATTATAACCTATTAGCTTTAGCATTACAAGTGGTTCTATTTACTGATAGTGAATTCATTAATTATATATAATTTGTATATATAACATGTATACATGACACATATATGGTTAATTATTTATAATATGTATACTATACCCAATATCGAGGCAGGCTGAATCACTTTTTGTTATTACATTAAACATTAATTAGTTTTACTTGTTTTATAATTAAATCTTTATTTTAATTGTTGAAGAATAAATATATTCTATTAGAAATCATATTTTGTTTTAAATATTTTAATTAATAAATGCTATATAAAAGCATGCGATTCAAGCTGCCCACATATTTCTGTATAAATAACCAAATATGTTATCTATTACATTTGGGAATATCAATACACATTCGTATACTATAAATAATATTCAATTAAATAGTCTAACAGAGTTTAAAGATCTTGGAATAATTTGTAACACTAAACTGACATTTGACACTCATATAAACCAAATGTGCAGTAATGCTTTTAATATTCTGAATATTATATTTAGTTGCTTTATTATTAATGACTATTGTTACCTAACAAAAGCCTTTATAACATATGTTAGACCTTTATTAGAATATAATTCTTGTATTTGGAACCCTTCTAATAAATATGTAGGCCTAACAAATAAAATTGAAAAAGTCCAAAGGACATTCACAAAAGGCTTTTCTATAGAATATACCATAGGTATACCATATACAAATTATGAAAATAGGTTATTATTTTTAAACTTAACTTCATTATCTCAACGCAGGTTACGGGCTGATCTGATTCTTGCCTATAAAATTATAAATGGTCTAGTTTATGGTGATTGCTTGGGGCTACTTGAAACGTATTCATCAAGAAGTCGATGTCCTTCCATTAAAGTTAGAAATGAAAGACTAATGTTACTCTGAATTATTTTAGTAATTGTATTTCAACTCCTTGGAATTTGCTATTTAATTATATGTTTTCAGCAACTTCGGACAATCAACTTATTACAAGGCTTGATAATTCATTGTATTAATATTTAAATTTTATTTTATTTTATTAATTTTTATTATTCAATTATTATATTATTTTATTTTCAGTTTTATGGGATTAATTTATTCGGTTGCATTCTCTTTATCATTATTTACCGGGTATTAGGTACGGGTGTCTACAAGTGTCTACATGTGTCTACATGTGTCTACAGGTGCCTACGGGTGTCAGTGGACAAACTCTTGGGTCAAGTTTGTACCCCCAAGGAATAGGGATTAAGGACCCCTTCCCTAAAGTTGATATGGTGATTGAGTGCTTGCATCTGAATAATTCCCCTTTTTTTATTATTTTTTTGTTATATCATTTATTAATTTTATATCTTAACCATGTGTAACATGGCATTTATAAATAATTATATATATATTCGTTTATATTCGTTATTTGTTTTTTATTATTATTATTGTGTTATGTCATTTTGTTTATTTTAAACAATGAACTATATTTATCTATCTATCTATCTATTAATACCGAGATGCGCACCTTAGATTTCTACATATTATATAATAGTATTTCTATGATTTCCTATATATGTAAAATACATTATTAATGGTAGTAGTTGAAGTAGATCTATAAATAGATTTGTACATGTGTTTAATATAGGCATTGCTGATCAATTAAATATATTAACTTATTTATTATTTATCAAATAATTATAATGAATTTAACAATATGAAGGGTATTATACTGTTCTATAATGTAGACTTATTTAATATTTTATAAATTTAAATATTAATAAATATAAGTATTAATATATAATAATTATTTAAAAAATAAAAGATCAACTTCATTCATAAATTAATATAATGATGTTGATATTCTAAAAATTATATTATATTAATTTGATTATATATCATATAGTATTACATTTTAATAAAATAATTTAAATAATCTACAATATATATACATTATTATTAATATTTATAGATTTAGGTAGATTTATAAATACTTATTTTACGAGTTAATTTTGACGTACAAATATGATATTATATATATATATATATATATATATATATTTATTTTATTTATTTATTTAAATCAGACATGAAATACAGAGGTCCATAGAATATAAACGAAAATTAAAAAGAATAAACTAAAAAAAAAACAATTAATCTAAGAAACGAAATTTAAAATACTATATATATATATAAGATAATCTATTACAACTATAATAATATTTTATATATTTATAATTTACAATAAATAAAGTCGATTATATTTAATCAGTAAATGTGCACTATCGCGCCTACCCTTAATAACATAGTAAGATAGGAATACTGTAATACATTAGTCAATAATCTATACTAAATAGTGAGTTGTTATGTATACCTAACCCTTGCATATGTAGTATTAGATTTACTAAACACAGGAACATCTTCACCGGTATAACCACTATAGCAGTACAGCCACCCTAACCCCTTATCACACCCACATCCCGCAATACCAGCAGCTGGACATCGCGTATCACTAATAATGCAAGGTAGCGATATAACAATATAAACTAGCACTGATAAAAACACAACATTCATACTTATTTAAGTTATAAAGTGAAGTCTGCAGCTATTTCGATTAATGTATTATACATTTGTATACGAATGTCACTACATAATATAATCGATATTGTGATTGCGTCACACTTGGTTGATCACATAACACTGAACATATGATTTCGTATTTATATGTTGTTCGTTTGTACGTTATAGTTATTATTGTTATATATATATGACATATAATAATATATTGTAGATTTTAAACTGACACAAATTTAAATATAATCAAATGACATACCATCGGGTAACATTAAGTTACTATCTTCCACACACATATATATATTGTTATTG